>JANCRA010000226.1:189603-256763 GCA_024362935.1 Setophaga petechia | reverse complement strand
GAAACACCTCTGGAAGCACAGAAAAATGGGGAAAAAACAGGGGAATCATTGGAATTGGCAATGTTGGGATGATTTGTGGAAATTTATAATTATTGGAGAAATCCAACACAACTGGAAGGAGAGAAGGAGAGGAGAAGGGAGGGAGGGATGGAAACACTCTTGGAAACGCAGAAAAAATGGGGAAAACCAAGGGAATCATTGGGATTGGCAATGCTGGGATGATTTGTGAAAATTTAATAATTATTGGAGAAATCCAACAGAACAGGAAGGAGGGAAGGAGAAGAGAAAGAAGGGATGGAAACACCTCCTGGAAACGCATAAAAATTAGGACAAATCAAGGGAATCGTTGGGATTGGCCATGTTGGGATGAATTTTGGTAATTTAATAATTATTGGAGAAATCCAACAGAACAGGAAGGAGGGAAGGAGAGGAGAAAGGAGGGATGGAAACATCTCTTGGAAACGCAGAAAAATGCGGACAAACCAAGGGAATAGGTGGGGTTGGAAATTCTGGGATAATTTTATGGTGATGGGAACGAGATATTTATAGGAGAACTAAAATGTGAAAGGAAAATGGGGAGGGAGAAAAGGAGGGATGGGAATTCCCAGGCAGGGCTGGTTTTCCTCACCCAGCGTGGCCTAGGACGTGGCGCAGCTCGGCTCCCATGACCGTCCCGTTGCCCTCCTTGTCGAACACCCGCAGCCCTTCCACGAAATCCTCGTAGGTCCCCGTGTCCTTGGTCTTGGCAATGTGCTGGAGCATGGGCAGGAAGGTCTCAAAGTCGATCATCTTGGAATTCATCTCTGGAAAACCCAGGGGAAACGGAAGGTTGGGAGGGATTCTGGGAATAACCATGGGAGAGCACCCTGGCGGGGAGGATCTGTGGTGATAATTTTGGATAAAAGGAGAAAAGAGCCTGGAAATGGAAGTTTGGGGGGATTCTGGGAATAATGATGGGATACCCACCATGGAGAGAAGATCTGTGGTGGTAAATTTTGGATAGAAGGAGAGAAGAGCCTGGAAATGGAAGTTTTAGGGGATGCTGGGAGAGTTGGGAATAACGATGGGATACTCACCGTGAGGGCAGAGCTGTGGTGATAAATGTTGGATAAAGGGGAGAAAACAGCCTGGAAATGGAGGTTTGGGGGGATGCTGGGAAAGTTGGGAATTAACCATGGGATACTCACCATGGGTGGAAGATCTGTGGTGATAAATGTTGGATAGAAGTAGAAAAGAGCCTGGAAATGGAAGTTTTAGGGGATGCTGCGAAAGTTGGGAATTAACCATGGGATATCCACCGTGAGGGTTGAACTGTGGTGATAAATTTGGATAAAGGGAGAAAAGAGCCTGGAAATGGAAATTTTGGGGAAATTCTGGGTGTGTTGGGAACAAAGATGGGATACTCACCATGGGGGGAAGGTCTGTGGTGATAAATGTTGGTAAAAGGAGAGAAGAGTGTGGAAATGGAAGTTTGGCAAAATTCTGGGAGAGTTGGGAATAACCATGGGATATCCACCATGGGGGTGAAGGTCTCTGGTGATAAATGTTGGATAAAAGGAGAAAAGAGCCTGGAAATGGAAGTTTTAGGGGATGCTGGGATAGTTGGGAATTAACCATGGGATATCCACCGTGAGGGCAGAACTGTGGTGATAAATTTGGATAAAGGGAGAAAAGAGCCTGGAAATGGAAATTTTGGGGAAATTCTGGGTGTGTTGGGAACAACGATGGATACTCACCATGGGGGGAAGGTCTGTGGTGACAAATGTTGGATAAAAGGAGAGAGGAGTGTGGGAATGGAAGTTTGGCAAAATTCTGGGAGAGTTGGGAATAACCATGGGATATCCACCATGGGGGTGAAGGTCTCTGGTGATAAATGTTGGATAAAAAGGAGAAAATAGCCTGGAAATGGAAGTTTTGGAGGGATTCTGGGAATAATGATGGGATACCCACCATGGAGAGAAGATCTGTGGTGATAAATTTTGGATAAAAGGAGGAGAGAGCCTGGAAATGGAAGTTTGGGGGGATTCTAGGAATAACGATGGGATATCCACCATGGGGTAGAAGATCTGTGGTGACAAATGTTGGATAAAAGGAGAGAAGATTGTGGAAATTGAAGTTTGGGGGGATTCTGGGAAAGTTGGGAAGTAACCATGGGATATCTACCGTGAGGGCTGAACTGTGGTGACAAATGTTGGAATAAAAGGAGAAAAGAGACTGGAAATTGAAGTTTTGAGGGGATTCTGGGAATAACGATGGGATACCCACCATGGAGAGAAGATCTGTGGTGGTAAATTTTGGATAAAAGGAGACAAGAGTGTGGAAATGGAAGTTTGGAGGATTCTGGGAAAGTTGGGAATTAACCATGGGATATCCACCGTGAGGGTTGAACTGTGGTGATAAATTTGGATAAAGGGAGAAAAGAGCCTGGAAATGGAAATTTTGGGGAAATTCTGGGTGTGCTGGGAACAAAGATGGGATACTCACCATGGGGGGAAGGTCTGTGGTGACAAATGTTGGATAAAAGGAGAGAGGAGTGTGGGAATGGAAGTTTGGCAAAATTCTGGGAGAGTTGGGAATAACCATGGGATATCCACCATGGGGGTGAAGGTCTCTGGTGATAAATGTTGGATAAAAGGAGAAAAGAGCCTGGAAATGGAAGTTTTTGGAGGGATTCTGGGAATAATGATGGGATACCCACATGAGGTAGAAGATCTGTGGTGACAAATGTTGGACAAAGGGAGGGAAGATTGTGGAAATGGAAGTTTGGGGGGATTCTGGGAAAGTTGGGAAGTAACCATGGGGATATCCACCGTGAGGGCTGAACTGTGGTGATAAATGTTGGATAAAAGGAGAAAAGAGCCTGGAAATGGAAATTTTGTGGGAAATTCTGGGTGTGTTGGGAAGAACGATGGGATACTCACCATGGGGGGGAAGGTCTGTGGTGATAAATTTGGATAAAAGGAGAAAAGAGCCTGGAATGAAAGTTTTGGGAGGATTCTAGGAATAACGATGGGATATCCACCATGGGGTAGAAGATCTGTGGTGACAAATGTTGGATAAAAGGAGAGAGGAGTGTGGGAATGGAAGTTTGGCAAAATTCTGGGAGAGTTGGGAATAACCATGGGATATCCACCATGGGGGTGAAGGTCTCTGGTGATAAATTTGGATAAAAGGAGAGAAGAGCCTGGAAATGGAAGTTTGGAGGGATTCTGGGAATAACGATGGGATACCCACCATGGAGAGAAGATCTGTGGTGGTAAATTTTGGATAAAAGGAGAAAAGAGCTTGGAAATTTAAGTTTTAGGGGATTCTGGAGAGTTGAGAATTAACCATGGGATATCCACTGTGAGGGCAGAGCTGTGGTGATAAATGTTGGATAAAAGGAGGAGAAAGCCTGGAAATGGAAGTTTTGGTGAATTCCAGGAAAGTTAGGAATAACAATGGGATACCCACCATGGGGGGAAGATTTGTAGTGATAAATGTTGGATAAAAGGAGAGAAGACCTGGAAATGGAAGCTTGGGAGAATCCTGGGAGAGTTAGGAATAACCATGGGATATCCACCGTGGTGGGGGGAAGATCTGTGGTGATAAATTTGGATAAAAGGAGAAAAGAGCCTGGAAATGGAAGTTTGGGGGGATTCTGGGAATAACGATGGGATACCCACCATGGAGAGAAGATCTGTGGTGGTAAATTTTGGATAAAAGGAGTGAAGAGCCTGGAAATGGAAGTTTTGGGGGGATTCTGGGAATAACGATGGGATACCCACATGAGGTAGAAGATCTGTGGTGACAAATGTTGGACAAAGGGAGGGAAGATTGTGGAAATGGAAGTTTTAGGGGATTCTGGGAAAGTTGGGAAGTAACCATGGGATATCCACCGTGAGGGTTGAACTGTGGTGATAAATTTGGATAAAGGGAGAAAAGAGCCTGGAAATGGAAATTTTGGGGAAATTCTGGGTGTGTTGGGAACAACGATGGGATACTCACCATGGGGGGGAAGGTCTGTGGTGATAAATGTTGGATAAAAGGAGAAAAGAGGATTGAAATGGAAGCTTGGGGGGATTCTGGGAATAACAATGGGATACCCACCATGGAGAGAAGATCTGTGGTGATAAATGTTGGATAAAAGGAGACAAGAGTGTGGAAATGGAAGTTTGGGGGATTCTGGGAAAGTTGGGAATTAACCATGGGATATCCACTGAGACTGAGCTGAGGTGAGGGCTGAATTGTGGTGATAAATGTTGGATAAAAGGAGAAAAGAGCCTGGAAATGGAAGTTTGGGGAAATTCTGGGAATAATGATGGGATACCCACCATGGAGAGAAGATCTGTGGTGATAAATGTTGATAAAAGGAGAGAAGAGTGTGGAAATGGAAGTTTGGGGGGATTCTGGGAAAGTTGGGAATTAACCATGGGATATCCACCGTGAGGACAGAACTGTGGTGATAAATGTTGGATAAAGGGAGAAAAAGAGCCTGGAAATGGAAATTTTGGGGAAATTCTGGGTGTGTTGGGAAGAACGATGGGATACTCACCATGGGGGGGAAGGTCTGTGGTGATAAATTTGGATAAAAGGAGAGAAGAACCTGGAAATGGAAGGTTTGTTGGATTGATTGTTGGGAGACATTGGGAATTAATCATGGAATATCCACTGTGAGGGCAGAGCTGTGGTGATAAATGTTGGATAAAGGGAGAAAACAGCCTGGAAATGGAAGTTTGGGGAAATTCTGGGTGAGTTGGGAAGAACGATGGGATACTCACCATGGGGGGGAAGGTCTGTGGTGATAAATTTGGGTAAAAGGAGTAAAGAGCCTGGAAATGGAAGTTTGGGGGGATTTGTGGTGACAAATGTTGGACAAAGGGAGAGAAGAGTGTGGAAATGGAAGTTTGGGGGGGATTCTGGGAAAGTTGGGAATTAACCATGGGATATCCACCGTGAGGGCTGAAACTGTGGTGATAAATGTTGGATAAAAAGGAGAAAAGAGAATTCCCATCCATCTTTTGTGGAATAATCCATGTCCTTAAATCCAGGTTATCCCTTTGTTTCTCTGGATGTGTTGGAAATATTCACTGTTTTAGGAAAAACGTGAATTCTTCTACAGATGCAATTTTAAAAGGCAAAAGATTTGTCATTTTAAAAACACATTGATGCCCTGTTAAATTAATTAATTCCCCTCAATTAGGGACAGTTATCTTGACTCCCAGCCCAATTTTTCCTCCCTTCCTGCTGGCAATTTCAGAGGATGCTCTGTATCCTGAGTTACTCCGCACTTAGGAAATGGAGACCTCACCTTCTCCAGGAAAAATTCTGGGAAAATAAACGGAGGAGGCCACCAACCTTCAGGTTTGGGTCTGCCAAGCAATTTCATGACCTCAGCCTGGGTCGGGTTCTGCCCCAAAGCCCTCAGGACATCTCCACATTGGGCGTAGGTGATTTTCATCTCCGACTTGGGGGTCCGGTCGAAAAGGGGAAAACGCTTCCTTAAATTCTGGAAGGGAAAAAGTCAGGAGACATTAATTCTGTTCTCCCTTGGATAAAAGATAAACCCAATGGAAACCTTTCCCTTGCTAACTGCCTGGCTGCTTCATTTTGTGGTTTGGGAAAAATTAGGATGAGCTTTGTTATCTCTGATGTTTGCGTTCCTCCTTCCCTGAGTTTTCCGGTTCCACCGCGGGATGGAATCGGAGAGGTCAAATGTTTCTCCTGTGGTGTTTCTGTCTCAGTTAACATCACAAAGGGTGGAAAACAGGAGAAATCGTTGCCTTGGGAGCTTTCCAGCTGCTCAGGAGCACTCAGGAAGGCCCAGGATTCAACAACAGCTCTGCTGATGGGAAAAATATCAGGATCTGGAATTAAATGTTGGATACTTGGAGAGCACTGACCCAGAGCCCGGAGCTCCAGGAGCACCTCTAGGAGCTGGAAATGAGCTGTGCCAGGAAAAATACTGGGATTGTCAGCCAACAAGCTGTGCATTGGTGGGGAGGGTGAAGGTGTGTGGAAAACCTTATCCCAGAATTCCAGGATGGGTTGGGTTGGAAGGGACCACAGTGGGTCACTGGTGACACCTCCCTGCTCCAGCAGGGCCATCCCAGAGCACAGGGCTCAGGATTCCATCCTGACAGGTCTGGAATATTCCTAGGGATGAGATCCCACTGCCTCTCTGGTCTGGGCACTGCTCAGGGCAGAAGTTCTGCCTCCTGTGCCCGGAGAATTCCTGGGATCAGTCTCTGAACATTCCTCTGGTGCCATCGCTGGGCCCTGGAGCAGAGGCTGGCTCTGCTCTGACCCTCCCTGCACACAGGAACACCCAGGGACACCCAGGGACACCCAGGGACAGCCAGGGACACTCAGGGACACCCAGGGACACCCAGGGACACTCAGGGACAGACAGGCATACACAGGGACAGACTGGTACACCGAGGGACACCTGAGACACGCAGGGACACCCAGAGACAGATGAGGACACCCAGGGACAGCCAGGGACACCCAGGGACAGCCAGGGACACACTGGGTCACCCAGGGAAGCCCATAGACAGTCAGGGACAGACAGGGACACTCAGGGACATATAGGGACACTCAGGGACACCCAGGGACACCCAGGGACACCCAGGGCTGAGACCCCTCTCACTGGGGCTCCTCTCCAGGCTGAGCAACCCCAGCTCCCTCAGCCTCTCCTGGGCACTGAGCTCTCCAGGCCCTTGCTCAGCTCCAGGAGCTCCTGGCCCTGCTGTGCTGAGGATCCAGAGCTGGACACAGCACCCAGAGGTGTCCCCAGGGCAGGATCCAGGGAGCAGGGTTTTGCTGTTCCCTCAGGAACCAGGAGCAGGCCGGATCTCCTGCGAGGTTCAGAGGTTTCCCTTCTCCCTAAATGGAATCCCTCACGACTGTGAGGAGCAGGATCCTGGTGAGAGCATTCCCAAGGGAGAGGTTCTCCTTTCCACCACTGATTTCATGTGGATGTGGTGCTTGAGGGCATTGGCAGTGTTGGGGCAAAGGTTGGGATCAAAGGTCTTAAGGGTCTTTTCCAAATGGAATGATTCCACAATTCTCGTGCAGGATCCAGCACACACTTCCCCAGACTCTCCAGCTCCTCAGGCTCTCCTTTCCCTGCTGGAATTGCGGGGTCAGAGGAGGATCCCAGGGAGCAGCAGTCAGAGTCTGTTATCCTTTACTGTTATCCTTTAACTTCATCCTTTATCCTTTAACTTCATCCTTTATCCTTTAACTTCATCCTTTATCCTTTTATTTTATCCTTCATCCTTTGATTTTATCCTTTACACTTTAACTTCATCCTTTATCCTTTAACTGTATCCCTAGTCCTTTAACTTCACTGTTATCCTTGACATCCCACTGCATCATCCACAACTGATCCCAAAAATCCCTTTGGCTTTAAATCCCTGGATCTGGCCCTTGTGCTGCTGCTACTTTTCCACCTTTATTTCTGTCCCACATTTCCAAACTCTGGGAATTTATCCTTTTTTCCCTAAATCCTGATCCATTCAAACATTCAGCCACAGACTCTGCACCCCAGATTTTCTCCATCTTCCCCAATCTTTTCTCTGCATTCCATCTCCCCCCCTTTCCTTTCCTTTCCTTTCCTTTCCTTTCCTTTCCTTTCCTTTCCTTTCCTTTCCTTTCCTTTCCTTTCCTTTCCTTTCCTTTCCTTTCCTTTCCTTTCCTTTCCTTTCCTTTCCTTTCCTTTCCTTTCCTTTCCTTTCCTTTCCTTTCCTTTCCTTTCCTTTCCTTTCCTTTCCTTTCCTTTCCTTTCCTTTCCTTTCCTTTCCTTTCCTTTCCTTTCCTTTCCTTTCCTTTCCTTTCCTTTCCTTTCCTTTCCTTCCCTTCCCTTCCCTTCCCTTCCCTTCCCTTCCCTTCCCTTCCCTTCCCTTCCCTTCCTTCCCTTCCCTTCCCTTCCCTTCCCTTCCCTTTCCCTTTTTCCCTCTGCCCTTCCTCCTTTGACCTTTGCTGGGTTTTCCTCTCCTCCTTTCTCCCTCCCTTTCCATTTTGATCATTCCACTCCAATTTTCCTCATTTCCTTCTTCACCCAACACTTCCAAACAACACTGAACATCCTCATTTGGGACTAATTAACATTCCCTTGTTTTCCCCTTTCCACTTTCCTCTCTTCCTACCCCTCTCTCCTGATTTTCCCTCCCGTCCCTGGGCTGAGCCCCGATCCCTTTCCAGCCCCTCATTCCAGCAGAGGGCAATCGTGGATTTTCCTGGGCTCCTTGCTGACAGAGGAATGGGGGCAGAGACCCCTTCCCACCTTCCCAGCTTCTTTCCCGGGGGTCTCACAGCCGAGGTGGATGAGGAAAAATCGGGAATATTCCCCACCTCCCTCAGCTCCTCATCCATCACCACTCTCTGACTCCCTGGGACCAAGTGCTGGGCACCATCTCCTGAAGATTCCCAATGCAGCAAAATTCCTGACAGCTCAGATTTCCAAGGCTTTGAGTTGTTTTTTTTGGTTTTGTTTTGTTTTTTGTGGGTTTTTTTCCCTACTCTTTTAATCATTTCATTTGCATTTGCTGACTCCATGAAATTCCCATCCATGCACCAAAACCACCTCGATGTCCTTTGCCCTCCCTCTGGCCAGGAACCCTCTGGATATTTTCAGATTCCCAATCCCTGCCTCTCTGTCCATCTGCAACAGCTCCTTTTCCCCCTTTTTCCAGCAATTCTGGGAGCTGAAGAGGCCCAAAGCCAGGGTTCAAAGCAGACATTGCCACCAGGGATGGGTTTCACTCGTGAGTGAGGAGCAGGACACCCCCAAAAACAGGAGTGTTCCACAAAGCTTCACCCCAAACCATCAATTCTTCTCCTGGAGCCACATTTTTGGGGCCCAAACCACCCATGAATCCTGTCAGGGAATCCTTTGATCCACACAACCTTTTCCTTAGCAAAAAGAAGGAATTTGGGGAGTTTTAAAAGGTGCTGCAGCTTCTGTTTCTCCTCCACCGCCTCCATTTGGAATCAGCTGCCAGAACCCCAATCAGTGGTGGCAGACCAGGAATATCCAACCCAGAGGATGGAATTCCTTGGGGAATTCCAAAGGAATTTGCCAGCTTTGGGATCAGCTGGCAAATTGGGCGACAATCCAATCTTCCTGAGACCCCTGGATCCTCCTGGGTCAGCAGGGAATGACAAAGGGAGGTGATAATTAAACATCTCTCTGATTGATTTTTCCCATCTTTTAGGGGATTTCCCAGGGGTTTAAAGACCAAAGGCAAATCCTGCCAGATGTTTGATTCCATCCATCAATTATCCCATAAAACCCAGGCTGATTTTTGAGGAGAAAGGGGACAGCTGCAGTCCCAGCCTTCCCAGGACTTCGGGCAGGAGGGTTTGGGATCAGTTTCCTAAGCTGGGACAAAGGGTTTGGAAACTGATGCTGATGTTTGGCTTTGAAAGGATAAAGAAATTCCATGCCTGGTGTTATTTGCTGGATTCGGGAGAGCTGGAACACATTAAGTTCTGATGGAAGGCAGGGAAAATGATCTGAAGCAGAGTTGAGGGTTTTTCTTTGAAAATATTGATACTGGTGGTTTTTTTCCTAAAGAAAAACCTATATTTGGGCTGGTTTAGGGGTGTAACTCCTGGAAATGGGACATGAATTCTCTGCTTTTGTTTTGGAGGGAAGGATTTAGAGGAGGAAAGGAAGAAAAGCCAGGAATTAAAGCTCAGCCTTCCCAAAGTTGTTCCAACATCCCTTCCCAGGGATGGATTTACTGAGCCCAGAAGAGAAAAATCTTCCTCACCTTCGATCTGGTCGGGGCTGAATTCCACCTGGACGAGACAAAAACAAGATAAGAAAGCTGATAAGAAGGGGGGAAATTACTCAGGTAAGAAGAAATTGGGGGTTTAGTCTCAGTTTTATGATCCCAAGGGATTGGGAGGTCCATGAAGGATTCACCTCCTGTTACCCCAGGTTGCTCCAGGCCCTGCCCAGCCTGGCCTTGGACACTCGGTCACAGGAGAGGTTCAGGGTGGATATTGGGACAAAAATCTTCCAGAAAAATCTTGCCCAGGCCTGGCACAGCTGCCCATGAGCTGGAGGCCCCATTCCTGGAGGGATTTAAGATCCATGTGGACGTGGGGACAACAATGGCCTTGGCTGTGCTGGATTAATTGCTGGATCTGACAAATTTTGAGGATTTCTCCTCCCTAAATGAGGTCCATAACCCACTACCCCAGGTTGCTCCAGGCCCTGCCCAGCCTGGCCTTGGACACTCGGTCACAGGAGAGGTTCAGGGAGGATATTGGGACAAAATCTTCCCAGAAAACTCTGTCCAGGCCTGGCACAGCTGCCCATGGCAGAGCTGGAGGCCCCATTCCAGGAGGGATTTAAGATCCACGTGGATGTGGCACCTGGGAACAACGATGGCCTTGGCAGTGCTGCATTAATTGCTGGATCTGACAAATTTTGAGGACTTTTCCACCCTAAATGAGTCCATAACCCATTTCCCCAGGTTGCTCCAAGCCCTGCCCAGCCTGGCCTTGGACACTCGCTCACAGGAGAGGTTCAGGTTGGATATTGGGACAAAATCTTCCCAGGAAACTCTGCCCAGGCCTGGCAACAGCTGCCCATGAGCTGGAAACCCCATTCCTGGAGGGATTTAGGATCATGTGGATGTGGGGGACAGTGATGGCCTTGGCAGTGCTGGATTAATTGCTGGATCTGACAAATTTTGAGGATATTTCCACCCTAAATGAGTCCATAACCCACTACCCCAGGTTGCTCCAGGGCCTGCCCAGCCTGGCCTTGGACACCTGGTCACAGGAGAGGTTCAGGGTGGATATTGGGACAAAATCTTCCAGAAAAGTCTGTCCAGGCCTGGCAGAGCTGCCCATGGCAGAGTTTGATGCCCCATTCCTGGAGGGATTTAGGATCCATGTGGATGTGGCACCTGGGGACAATGATGGCCTTGGCAGTGCTGGATTAATTGCTGATGATCTTTGAGGATTTTTCCACCCTAAATGAGTCCATAACCCATTTCCCCCAGGTTGCTCCAAGCCCTGCCCAGCCTGGCCTTGCACACTCGGTCACAGGAGAGGTTCAGGGTGGATATTGGGACAAAATCTTCCCCAAAAAGTCTGCCCAGGCCTGGCACAGCTGCCCATGGCAGAGCTGGAGGCCCCATTCCTGGAGGGAGTTAGGATCACGTGGATGTGGGGGACAACGATGGCCTTGGCAGTGCTGGATTAATTGCTGATGATCTTTGAGGATTTTTTCCACCCTAAATGAGTCCATAACCCATTACCCCAGGTTGCTCCAGGCCCTGCCCAGCCTGGCCTTGCACACTCGCTCACAGGAGAGGTTCAGGGTGGATATTGGGACAAAATCTTCCCAGGAAACTCTGCCCAGGCCTGGCACAGCTGCCCATGGCAGAGTTTGATGCCCCATTCCTGGAGGGATTTAGGATCCACGTGGATGTGGCACCTGGGGACAACAATGGCCTTGGCTGTGCTGGATTAATTTCTGGATCTGACAATTTTTGAGGATTTTTTCCACCCTAAATGAGTCCATAACTCATTCCCCTTTTCCTTGGAAGGACACAAGGATGGCTTCCCTTGGGATATTTTTTTGTGGGAAGTATCCCAGCAAAAGGGATCTTCTTCAGCAGAACTGAGTTTTCCCTGGCATTTTTTCCATGGAATGGAGTGGGAATGGAGTTTTTTTTAGGAAAAACACATGAATTCCTCTATAAATGCAATTTTAAAACGCAAAAAATTTGTCATTTAAAGCCAGGACATTTCCACCCAGGCCTCTCTCTCCCTAAGGCTCTCTCCCAATAAATTTATCAATTTACTAATTGACTAATTTATCAATCCCATTCACAGCTTCCAATCCCCTGGAATTTTCTATCAATCCCAATAAATTTATCAATTCACTAATTGACTAATTTATCAATTTTTTATCAATCCCAATAAATTTATCAATTTACTAATTGACTAATTTATCAATTATGAATTTATCAATTTTTTATCCATCCCAATAAATTTATCGATTTACTAATTGACTAATTTATCAATTACTAATTTATCAATTTTTTATCAATCCCAATAAATTTATCAACTTACTAATTGACTAATTCATCAATTTTTTATCAATCCCAATAAATTTATCAATTTACTAATTGACTAATTTATCAATTACGAATTGATCAATTTTTTATCAATCCAATAAATTTATCAATTTACTAATTGACTAATTTATCAATTACGAATTGATCAATTTTTTATCAATCCCAATAAATTTATCAATTTACTAATTGACTAATTTATCCATTTTTTATCAATCCCAATAAACTTATCAATTTACTAATTGACTAATTTATCAATTTTTTATCAATCCCAAGAAATTTATCAATTTACTAATTGACTAATTTATCAATCCCATTCACAGCTTCCAATCTCCTGGAATTTTTTATCAATCCCAATAAATTTATGAAGTTACTAAATGACTAATTTATCAATTAGTAATTTATCAATTTTTATCAATCCCAATAAATTTATCTATTTACTAATTGACTAATTTATCAATCCCATTCACAGCTTCCAATCTCCTGGAATTTTTTATCAATCCAAAGGAATTTATCGATTCACTAATTGACTAATTTATCAATTACAAATTTATCAATTTTTTATCAATCCCAATAAATTTATCAATTTACTAATTGACTAATTTATCAATTACGAATTTATCAATTTTTTATCAATCCAAATAAATTTATCAATTTACTAATTGACTAATTTATCAATTTTTTATCAATCCCAATAAATTTATCAATTTACTAATTGACTAATTTATCAATTACGAATTTATCAATTTTTATCAATCCCGATAAATGTATCAATTTACTAAGTGACTAATTTATCAATTACTAATTTATCAATTTTCTATCAATCCCAATAAATTTATCAATTTACTAATTGACTAATTTACTAATTGACTAATTTATCAATTTTTTATCAATCCCAATAAATGTATCAATTTACTAATTGACTAATTTATCAATCCCATTCACAGCTTCCAATCTCCTGGAATTTTTTATCAATCCAAATAAATTTTATCAATTTACTAATTGACTAATTTATCAATTACTAATTTATCAATGTTTTATCAACCCAAATAAATGTATCAATTTACTAATTGACTAATTTATCAATTACTAATTTATCAATTTTTTATCAATCCCAATAAATTTATCAATTTACTAATTGACTAATTTACCAATCCCATTCACAGCTTCCAATCTCCCAGAATTTTTCATCAATCCCAATAGATTTATCAATTTACTAATTGATTAATTTATCAATTTTGTATCAATCCCAATAAATTTATCAATTTACTAATTGACTAATTCATCAATTACTAATTTATCAATTTTTTATCCATCCCAATAAATTTATCAATTTACTAATTGACTAATTTATCAATTTTTTATCAATCCCAATAAATTTATCAATTTACTAATTGACTAATTTATCAATTACTAATTGGAGGAAAAGGAGGTTGGATTTCAGGTGGATTTTTTAAAATTTATTCATTTATTTCGTTGGAGTTTTGGGGTTTTTTTGTGGGGTTTTGTTAAAAGTTGTTTGTTTGGGGTTTTTGTTGTTGTTGTTGTTGTTTTGGGGTTTTTTTTACTGTTCCCTTGGGACTCTGCTTCAGGAGACAGAAATGCAGGGTTGGAAAGGGGCCAGGAAAACCATCAGGATGCTGGGGCTGAGGTTGCATTTGGATTTCACCATCACGTGGGGCTTTTTCTTCCACTAAAACCTTTTTAATCCTATTAATACCCAGCGTTCCCCATCATCCCCTCTGCCATCACTTTCCTCAGTGATTATGATGGGTATGAACTCCTCCAGAGCCCCGGGACAAACATTGATCCAGTCTCCAACAGCTCCAGCCCTCAAAAAGGAAAAGGAAATAAAACCAGAAATCAACCAATCAACCCTTCATTCCAGCTTTAATTCCCAAGCAAAATAGTTCAGGAATAGGAACATGAAGCAGAATCTCTGTCAAGGTCATGCAGAGGTTGCTGCTGCATAAAACCCCCACAAAATTATTCCTTTTTTTTTTTTTCCTGTTTGCTCTTAAAATTCCAGAGGGCAGGGATGGGTGGGAGATTGGGAATTGGGAATTCCCTGGCTGGGATGGAATTCCCAGAGCAGCTGTGGCTGCCCCTGGATCCCTGGAATGTCCAAGGCCAGGCTGGAGCCCCCTGGGACAGTGGGAGGTGTCCCTGCCATGGCAGGGGTGGATTGGGATGATCCCTAAGGTCCCGTCCAACCCAAAATTTCTGGGATTCTATAATTTTCCCACAGAGAAGTTTTTGGTCTTCTTGGAAGTGGGACAGGGTTGGAGAGGGATAATTTTGGGAATGCTGAGTCTGCCAGAGATGAGAAACAACAGCAGAGCTCTCCTGTCACCACATTATCCCATTATCCCGTTATCCCATTATCCCATTATCCCGTTATCCCGTTATCCCCGTCATCCCATTATCCCAATATCCCATTATCCCAATATCCCATTATCCCCATTATCCCAATATCCCATTATCCCAATATCCCAATATCCCATTATCCCAATATCCCATTATCCCATTATCCCGTTATCCCAGCACCTCTTGGGCTGCTCATTCCTGTTCATTTTCCAAGGACATTTTGAAGAGCTCCAGCTCCTGGAGCTGGATTTTTAAGGAGCTGGAATTTTAAGGAGCTGGAAGTGCCCAAGGGTGGAGAGGACTCTCCTGGCAGCTGGAATTATCCCATCCCTGGGCTGGGATGAGATGGAGCAGTTCCATCCATCTCTCCCAAGAGGAGATTCCCTTTTCCCAGCCCCTCTGCCTGTGGAATGCTCCAAGCTCTGGAGCTGAACAGGCAAATCCAGCAGGATTCCCCAAATCCAGCAGGATTCCCCCAAACCCAGCAGGATTCCCCAAACCCAGCAGGATTCCCCAAATCCAGCAGGATTCCCCAAATCCAGGAGGATTCCCCAAATCCAGCAGGATTCCCCAAACCCAGCAGGATTCCCCAAACCAGCAGGATTCCCCAAACCCAGCAGGATTCCCCAAATCCAGCAGGATTCCCCAAACCCAGTAGAATTCCCAAAATCCAGGAGGATTCCCCAAATCCACCAGGATTCCCCCAAATCCAGCAGGATTCCCCCAATCCAGCAGGATTCCCCAAACCCAGCAGGATTCCCCAAATCCAGGAGGATTCCCCAAACCCAGCAGGATTCCCCCAATCCAGCAGGATTCCCCCAAACCCAGCAGGATTCCCCAAACCCAGCAGGATTCCCCAAATCCAGCAGGATTCCCCAAATCCAGCAGGATTCCCCAAATCCAGCAGGATTCCCCCAATCCAGGAGGATTCCCCCAAATCCAGCAGGATTCCCAAACCCAGCAGGATTCCCCCAATCCAGGAGGATTCCCCAAACCCAGCAGGATTCCCCAAACCCAGCAGGATTCCACAAATCCAGCAGGATTCCCCCAAACCCAGCAGGATTCCCCCAAATCCAGCAGGATTCCCCAAATCCAGCAGGATTCCCCAAACCCAGCAGGATTCCCCAAACCCAGCAGGATTCCCCAAATCCAGGAGGATTCCCCCAATCCAGCAGGATTCCCCCAAATCCAGCAGGATTCCCCAAACCCAGCAGGATTCCCCAAACCCAGCAGGATTCCCCAAATCCAGGAGGATTCCCCCAATCCAGCAGGATTCCCCCAAACCCAGCAGGATTCCCCAATCCAGCAGGATTCCCCAAACCCAGCAGGATTCCCCAAATCCAGCAGGATTCCCCCAACCCAGCAGGATTCCCCAAACCCAGCAGGATTACCCAAATCCAGCAGGATTCCCCAAATCCAGCAGGATTCCCCAAACCCAGCAGGATTCCCAAAATCCAGGAGGATTCCCCAAACCCAGCAGGATTCCCCAAACCCAGCAGGATTCCCCAAACCCAGCAGGATTCCCCAAATCCAGGAGGATTCCCCCAATCCAGCAGGATTCCCCCAAACCCAACAGGATTCCCCCAATCCAGCAGGATTCCCCAAACCCAGCAGGATTCCCCAAATCCAGGAGGATTTCCCCAATCCAGCAGGATTCCCCAAATCCAGGAGGATTCCCCCAATCCAGCAGGATTCCCCCAAATCCAGCAGGATTCCCCCAAACCCAGCAGGATTCCCCAAATCCAGCAGGATTCCCCAAATCCAGGAGGATTCCCCCAATCGAGGAGGATTCCCCAAATCCAGCAGGATTCCCCAAATCCAGGAGGATTCCCCCAAACCCAGCAGGATTCCCCAAACCCAGCAGGATTCCCCAAACCCAGCAGGATTCCCCCAATCCAGCAGGATTCCCCAAATCCAGCAGGATTCCCCAAACCCAGCAGGATTCCCCAAACCCAGCAGGATTCCCCCAATCCAGCAGGATTCCCCCAATCCAGCAGGATTCCCCAAATCCAGGAGGATTCCCCAAACCCAGCAGGATTCCCCCAATCCAGCAGGATTCCCCAAACCCAGCAGGATTCCCCAAATCCAGCAGGATTCCCCCAAACCCAGCAGGATTCCCCCAAACCCAGCAGGATTCCCCAAATCCAGGAGGATTCCCCAATCCAGCAGGATTCCCCAAATCCAGGAGGATTCCCCCAATCCAGCAGGATTCCCCAAACCCAGCAGGATTCCCCAAACCCAGCAGGATTTCCCCAAATCCAGCAGGATTCCCCCAATCCAGCAGGATTCCCCAAACCCAGCAGGATTCCCCAAACCCAGCAGGATTCCCCAAATCCAGCAGGATTCCCCAAATCCAGGAGGATTCCCCCAAACCCAGCAGGATTCCCCCAATCCAGCAGGATTTCCCAAACCCAGCAGGATTCCCCAAACCCAGCAGGATTCCCCAAATCCAGCAGGATTCCCCAAACCCAGCAGGATTCCCCAAATTCCTGCTGCTGCACCATCCCTGTTTTCCCTGGAAGCTTTTCCATCTTTCCATGCAGAAAAAGAAAAGAAGTTTTTCTCCATTCCAGTATCCCAGCAGGGCTTTGCAGGAACAACAGATTCCACACGGCCTTGAGATCCCAACACCCCCTAAAAATAATTCCTGGCTGCTTTTTGCCCAGGAAAACGTGGAAAATTGGAAAACTCTCTGTGGAAAACCGTGTCCCTTCCAGGTCCTCACGTTTCTCAGATTCCCAAAATCCACGTGGATTTTGATCCCAGTCACCAGACCTGGAGCAACGTCACCCCATCCAACTTTAGCCACTGAAATGTTGGCACCCAAATTCCCAAATTCCCTTCTCATCTCCCTTTATCCCAGCTCAGCGTCTCCCAAGGGTGACTCAGCCCACCCAGATATAGGAATTTGGCCCCATCCCAAGGGATGAACCTCCAGAGATTTTCTCCCTGTTCATTACTGAGGATTTCAATCCAGTGATTCATTTTCCCGTGGTTAAACCTCTAGGAGCCATTCCCACTTTCTGTGTCCTCAAAAATCATAATTTAATCCAATTTTTCAAATTATTTTTCATGGAAGCAAAATATATTCCTGGGAAAATGCACCTTCCTATTAAAAAGTTTCCAGCTTTGTTATAATTTATAAAAATTATAAATTAAGTATTTATAATTTAAATATTAAATATATAATATTTAAAATTTATGTAACCTTCAAAATTCCAAATTGTGCCAAAGGGAAAAAATGAACATTTCCATGAAAAGCAAGAATTTTCCCAAAAAATTGTCGGAGTAATTGTGAAACATGGAGGAAATTTTTTTTTCCAAGATAAAAACAAATATTTTATTTTTAATATTAAATATAAATATAAATATAAATATAATTTTAAATATATAAAAATATAAATATAAATATAAATATAATTTATATATAAATATAAAATAAATATTTTATTTTTAATAAAATATTAATTGCATGAGACTGTTTTGATTAAAAAATAAAGAAATTTTGAGTGATGCCAATTTGGGTTTGGGGTTTTTTTTAATGACAACTCATCCCTGCTGCCCTTGACCCCACAATGTCCCAGAATCCCGGTGGATATTCCTGGCTGGAGCTCCAAGGGAAGCAATTCCCTTTGTCCCTGTCCTTTTCCAGGAATTCCAGTGCTGGGATGTTGAGCATGGAGCTGTTGGAGAGAGCTGGATCCCGTCACAAACCTCCTTCCCAAGGTCATGGAATTGTTCTGAGAGCACAGCACCAAATCTGGAGGCAATTCCCTCCAAAACTTCCCCAAAACTGAATTCCTTGGGATGTGATTTCTTGATTACAAATCATTGCTTTTTTTTTTATGAATATATAAAGTCTAACAGGGGATTTGGGATTTAAGGGTGGAAAACGCCCTTCCAGGATTTGTCCCACATCCTGAGCTCCCTGTGCCTCCAAGGGAAGCAATTCCCTTTGTCCCTGTCCTTTCCCAGCTGGGATGTTGAGCATGGAGCTGTTGGAGAGAGCTGGATCCCGTCACAAACCTCCTTCCCAAGGTCATGGAATTGTTCTGGGAGCACAGCACCAAATCTGGAGGCAATTCCCTTCAAAACTTCCCCAAAACGGAATTCCTTGGGATGTGATTTCTTGATTACAAATCATTGCTTTCTTTTTTTATGAATATATAAAGTCTAACAGGGGATTTGGGATTTAACGGTGGAAAACGCCCTTCCAGGATTTTTCCCCAAATCCTGAGCTCCCTGTGCCTCCAAGGGAAGCAATTCCCTTTGTCCCCTGTCCTTTTCCAGGAATTCCAGTGCTGGAATGTTGAGCATGGAGCTGTTGGAGAGAGCTGGATCCCGTCACAAACCTCCTTCCCAAGGAGGTTTGTGATTCCAGACAATTCCAGAATGTTGGGACTTCCCTGATTCTGTAATTCTCTGCTCCAAATTCCCACTAAAAAGAGGCCATGGAATTGTTCTGGGAGCACAGCACCAACTCTGGAGGCAATTCCATTCAAAACTCCCCCAAAACCGAATTCCTAGAGACTTGATTTCTTGATATGTTACAAATCATTGGGGTTTTTTTATGAATATATAAAGAATTCCTTGGGATGTGATTTCTTGCTATGTCACAAATCATTGCTTTTTCTTTTTTATGAATATATAAAGTCTAACAGGGGATTTGGGATTTAAGGGTGGAAAACGCCCTTCCAGGATTTGTCCCAAATCCTGAGCTCCCTGTGCCTCCAAGGGAAGCAATTCCCTTTGTCCCTGTCCTTTTCCAGCTGGAATGTTGAGCATGGAGCTGTTGGAGAGAGCTGGATCCCGTCACAAACCTCCTTCCCAAGGTCATGGGATTGTTCTGGGAGCACAGCACCAGCTCTGGAGGCAATTCCCTTCAAAACTTCCCCAAAACGGAATTCCTTGGGATGTGATTTCTTGATTACAAATCATTGCTTTTTTTATGAATATATAAAGATTTACAGGGGATTTGGGATTTAAGGCAAGAAAATGCCCTTCCAGGATTTGTCCCAAATCCTGAGCTGTGGGACTTGGTTCCATGTGGGAGAGGAGAAAGATTTAATCAATGAGGAGACAAAACAACTTCTTCCCTTTCTCTCATAATTCCCATGTTTTCCTGAGGGGAAATTGTTTTGATCCAGGGATATTTATCAGCTGGGAATGTTCCCCTGGAGAGGAGCAGCTCCAGGGAGAGCTCAGAGCCCCTGGCAGGGCCTGGAGGGGCTCCAGGAGAGCTGGAGAGGGACTGGGGACAAGGGATGGAGGGACAGGACACAGGGAATGGCTGCCACTGCCAGAGGGCAGGGATGGGTGGGAGATTGGGAATTGGGAATTCCTGGCTGGGATGGAATTCCCAGAGCAGCTGTGGCTGCCCCTGGATCCCTGGCAGTGCCCAAGGCCAGGCTGGAGCACCCTGGGGCAGTGGGAGGTGTCCCTGCCATGGCAGGGGATGGGATTGAAGGTCTGTCCTAATCCAAACAATTCCAGAATTTTGGGATTCCCTGGTTCTGTGATTGTCTGCTCCAAATTCCCACTAAAAAGAGATCCTGCAAAGCTCCTCTTCTTTTCCAAAGGCAGTGGCCTTTCCCAAAGGACAATTCCCAAAGGACAATTCCCAAAGGACAATTCTTTCTCACAAAGGACAATCCTTTCTCACAAAGGACAATTCCCAAAGGACAGTTTCCAAAGGACAATCTTTTCCCCCAAAGGACAATTCCCAAAGGATAATTCCCAAAGGACAATCTTTTCCCCAAAGGACAATTCCCAAAGGACAATTCTTTCCCACAAAGGACAATCCTTTTCTCCAAAGGACAATCCTTTCCCACAAAGGACAATTCCCAAAGGACAATTCCCAAAGGATAATCCTTTTCCCCAAAGGACAATTCCCAAAGGACAATCCTTTCCCACAAAGGACAATTCCCAAAGGACAATTTCCAAAGGCCAATCCTTTTCCCCAAAGGACAATTCCCAAAGGACAATTCCCAAAGGACAATCCTTTTCCCCAAAGGACAATCCCCAAAGGACAATCCTTTTCCCCAAAGGATAATTCCCAAAGGGCTATCTTTTCCCCAAAGGACAACTCCCAAAGGACAATTCCCAAAGGACAATTCTTTCCCACAAAGGACAATCCTTTTCCCCAAAGGACCATTCCCAAAGGGCAATCTTTTCCCCCAAAGGACAATTCCCAAAGGAAAATCCTTTTCCCCAAAGGACAATCCCCAAAGGACAATTCTTTCCCACAAAGGACAATCCTTTTCCCCAAAGGACAATCCTTTTCCCCAAAGGACAATTCCCAAAGGACAATCCTTTTCCCCAAAGGACAATCCTTTTCCCCAAAGGACAATTCTTTCCCACAAAGGACAATCCTTTTCCCCAAAGGACAATCCTTTCCCACAAAGGACAATTCCCAAAGGACAATTCTTTCCCACAAAGGACAATCCTTTTCCCCAAAGGACAATTCCCAAAGGGCAATCTTTTCCCCCAAAGCACAATTCCCAAAGGACAAAGCCCCACCAAGAATTCCCCCTGTGCCTTGCAGGGTTTATCCCTCATGGAACATTCACATTTCAGCACAAACCCAATTCCCAGCTAATTTTTGAGGATATCAATTCCCAGTACCCAACTCCTCCAGCAGCTCCAACACCACCACAGGACCAATCCACCTACTTTGACCGAAGCTGGGTTAAACTCCACTTCTTTTTTGGGCTCTGGTTCCGCTGGTTTAGGCGCTGGTTTGGGCTCTTCCTTCTTAGGCTCGGCCTTCTTAGGCTCGGGCTTCTTGGGAGCCATGGCTGATGTGGGAAGGAGAGCTGGAGAGGGTCGGAAAGGCTGGAAAGAGGAGCTGCTGCAGGAAAAATCCCGGGCTGGAGTGGGTCTTTATCCCCTCTGGAAGTGCCACATTGTCCCTCCCAGACCTGTCACATGCCACCGCTCACAATGGGGCCAGGGCTATAAAAGGACAAGACTGGCCCCGGCTATTTTGGATGCTGCCCTTGGATCCAGCATTGTTCCCAATTAACACTTCCATGGAAAAGAGATTTTGGGGGGTTTAGGCCGAGCCTGGCGCCGGCTCAAACATTTTTTGCTGGGCAGGGACAAGGGGGAGGCTGGGTTCCGGCCCAGGTGCTCCGATGGGTTTGGGCCTTGCCAGGCCCATCCCGAGTGACATTCCCAGCTCCTGAGTGGCATTCCCAGCTCCTGAGTGACATTCCCAGCTCGCTGTCCCAGGCTGGATGGCCCCCCTGGCCTTTGTCAGGCAAAGATAAGCCCAGGTTTATATTTAGAGCTGAGGATGGGGCTTTGGGGAAGCTGAAGCATCCGCGCCGTGTCAGCTGGCACGGGGAGAATTCCCGGCTCGGATCACACGCTGCCCTTCTCCTGGGAACGGGCCCAAAATCCAGGATGGCTTTCAGGAAAATGCATCCAGGAGCTTTCAACCCTTCCGCCACACACTCTGCACCCCAGATTTTCTCCATCTTCCCCATCTCCTTCTCTTCATCCCACCTCCCCCTTTTTCCTTTCTTTTCCTTTGTTTCTTTCCCTCTGTCCTTCCTTCTTGGACTTTTGCTGGATTTTCCTCTCCTCCTTTCTCCCTCCCTCCACAGGGAAAGGGGGAGTGCTGGAAGTGCCTCCTCATCCTGGATTTTCCAGGCCTTTTTAGGGACTCAGGTGCCAAATTCCTGTCCCAAGGGCTGAGATAAGAGAGGCCATTTGGAGCTTTCCTTCCCTTGGATTGGATAACGCTTCCCCTCGAAGCAAAATGCAGGGAATAATCCCCAGATTCATGTCGTTTTTCCAGGATGTTTTCCATTTCCAGGTCGTTTTTTTCTTTACCAGGAGGATCTTTGACACAGGGGAGCTTGCACATCCTTTGGATTATTTGTATTTTCCCAAAAATCTGGAACAAACAGCCACCCACCAGATCACAGTGAACTTGTGAGGGGATCCAAGTTGGAATTTCAATAAATATCAGGTGAATCATAAATCTCTTGGAGCTCCTTTTGGTGACATCCTGGATATCCACAATCCAAACCCCTTCCCTCTGCTTTTCCTGGATCCCCCCCTCTTCCCAGATTTCCTTCAGGTGGCAAAGCCCCATTGGAAAAGTTTTCCTGCAGGTTTTTCTTTCCCATTTTCCCATTTTCTGTCCCAACAGGAATTAGGACAGGAAGATTTCTGGGATCAGAAGGGATCCCTGGAAAATGTGCATCCTGGAGATATCCCTGAGAAGAAACAGAGCCATGGGATCACCGAATCCATGGAATTGTTTGGGTTGGAAGGACCTGGAAAATAATTTCCCCCATTTATGCCATTTATGCCATTTACCCCATTTATCCCATTTATGCCATTTATCCCATTTATCCCATTTACCCCATTTATCCCATTTATCTAATGGACACCTTCCATTAGACCAGGCTATTCCAGCCTGGCCTGGAAAACTCCCAGGAACTGAGAAAAATAACAGAAATAACTGGAATCATTCCTTGTTTTCATATCCTGGAAAAGCTTTTCCCTCTAATTCCTGCATTGGAATGAGCCATGGCTGGAGAACTGGGGGAGCTTTCCCAGATCCCAAGAAATCCCAGGGATTTATTTCACCATGTTCACAATAAATTCCTCAATCCACATTCCTGGGATCGGCACAAATCCAGGAAATTTTGCATCCTGCTCATTTAGAGCAGCAAAATTCCAGTGAAAATGAATCTGGGATCTGGGATCAGCCACAGGGGCAGGTTTTACACATTCACAAATCCACCAGGCTGCATTCCCAGATGGAAAACAGCCCTGGAAAATATGAGGCCATTAAGATGCCAGCAGGATCTCAGCAGCAGCTTGGGATCATCACCTCCACCTCTGCCAGATGAGAAGAGCCCAGAAAACCCAGGAAAGATGGATTGGCCTTCTCTCCCAAATCCCACAAATCAGGGTTCCCTTCTCTCCCAAATCCCACAGATCAGGGTTCCCTTCTCTCCCAAATCCCACAGATCAGGGTTCCCTTCTCTCCCAAATCCCACAAATCAGGGTTCCCTTCTCTCCCAAATCCCACAGATCAGGGTTCCCTTCTCTCCCAAATCCCACAGATCAGGGTTCCCCTCTCTCCCAAATCCCACAGATCAGGGTTCCCTTCTCTCCCAAATCCCACAGATCAGGGTTCCCTTCTCTCCCAAATCCCACAGATCAGGGTTCCCCTCTCTCCCAAATCCCACAAATCAGGGTTCCCCTCTCTCCCAAATCCCACAAACCAGGGTTTCCCCTCTCTCCCAAATCCCACAGATCAGGGTTCCCCTCTCTCCCAAATCCCACAAATCAGGGTTCCCTTCTCTCCCAAATCCCACAGATCAGGGTTCCCTTCTCTCCCAAATCCCACAAACCAGGGTTTCCCTTCTCTCCCAAATCCCACAGATCAGGGTTCCCCTCTCTCCCAAATCCCACAAATCAGGGTTCCCTTCTCTCCCAAATCCCACAAATCAGGGTTCCCCTCTCTCCCAAATCCCACAGATCAGGGTTCCCCTCTCTCCCAAATCCCACAAACCAGGGTTCCCTTCTCTCCCAAAATCACAAATCAGGGTTCCCTTCTCTCCCAAATCCCACAGATCAGGGTTCCCCTCTCTCCCAAATCCCACAAAACAGGGTTCCCTTCTCTCCCAAATCCCACAGATCAGGGTTCCCCTCTCTCCCAAATCCCACAGATCAGGGTTCCCCTCTCTCCCAAATCCCACAGATCAGGGTTCCCTTCTCTCCCAAATCCCACAGATCAGGGTTTCCTTCTCTCCCAAATCCCACAGATCAGGATTCCCTTCTCTCCCAAATCCCACAGATCAGGGTTCCCCTCTCTCCCAAATCCCACAGATCAGGGTTCCCTTCTCTCCCAAATCCCACAAATCAGGGTTTCCCCTCTCTCCCAAATCCCACAGATCAGGGTTCCCCTCTCTCCCAAATCCCACAGATCAGGGTTCCCCTTCTCTCCCAAATCCCACAAATCAGGGTTTCCCTTCTCTCCCAAATCCCACAAATCAGGGTTCCCTTCTCTCCCAAATCCCACAGATCAGGGTTCCCTTCTCTCCCAAATCCCACAGATCAGGGTTCCCTTCTTTCCCAAATCCCAGAAATCAGGGTTCCCTTCTCTCCCAGATCCCACAAATCAGGGTTTCCTTCTCTCCCAGATCCCACAAATCAGGATTCCCTTCTCTCCCAAATCCCACAGATCAGGGTTTCCCTTCTCTCCCAAATCCCACAGATCAGGGTTCCCCTCTCTCCCAAATCCCACAGATCAGGGTTCCCTTCTCTCCCAAATCCCACAGATCAGGGTTCCCTTCTCTCCCAAATCCCACAGATCAGGGTTTCCCCTCTCTCCCAAATCCCACAAATCAGGGTTCCCTTCTCTCCCAGATCCCACAAATCAGGGTTCCCCTCTCTCCCAAATCCCACAGATCAGGGTTTCCCTTCTCTCCCAAATCCCACAAATCAGGGTTCCCTTCTCTCCCAAAATCACAAATCAGGGTTTCCCTTCTCTCCCAAATCCCACAGATCAGGATTCCCTTCTCTCCCAAATCCCACAGATCAGGGTTCCCCTTCTCTCCCAAATCCCACAAATCAGGGTTCCCCTCTCTCCCAAATCCCACAGACCAGGGTTCCCTTCTCTCCCAAATCCCACAGATCAGGATTCCCTTCTCTCCCAAATCCCACAGATCAGGGTTCCCTTCTCTCCCAAATCCCACAGATCAGGGTTCCCTTCTCTCCCAAATCCCACAGATCAGGGTTCCCCTCTCTCCCAAATCCCACAGATCAGGGTTCCCTTCTCTCCCAAATCCCACAGATCAGGGTTCCCTTCTCTCCCAAATCCCACAGATCAGGGTTCCCCTCTCTCCCAAATCCCACAAATCAGGGTTCCCCTCTCTCCCAAATCCCACAAACCAGGGTTTCCCCTCTCTCCCAAATCCCACAGATCAGGGTTCCCCTCTCTCCCAAATCCCACAAATCAGGGTTCCCTTCTCTCCCAAATCCCACAGATCAGGGTTCCCTTCTCTCCCAAATCCCACAAACCAGGGTTTCCCTTCTCTCCCAAATCCCACAGATCAGGGTTCCCCTCTCTCCCAAATCCCACAAATCAGGGTTCCCTTCTCTCCCAAATCCCACAAATCAGGGTTCCCCTCTCTCCCAAATCCCACAGATCAGGGTTCCCCTCTCTCCCAAATCCCACAAACCAGGGTTCCCTTCTCTCCCAAAATCACAAATCAGGGTTCCCTTCTCTCCCAAATCCCACAGATCAGGGTTCCCCTCTCTCCCAAATCCCACAAAACAGGGTTCCCTTCTCTCCCAAATCCCACAGATCAGGGTTCCCCTCTCTCCCAAATCCCACAGATCAGGGTTCCCTTCTCTCCCAAATCCCACAGATCAGGGTTTCCTTCTCTCCCAAATCCCACAGATCAGGATTCCCTTCTCTCCCAAATCCCACAGATCAGGGTTCCCCTCTCTCCCAAATCCCACAGATCAGGGTTCCCTTCTCTCCCAAATCCCACAAATCAGGGTTTCCCCTCTCTCCCAAATCCCACAGATCAGGGTTTCCTTCTCTCCCAAATCCCACAGATCAGGGTTTCCCTTCTCTCCCAAATCCCACAAAACAGGGTTCCCTTCTCTCCCAAATCCCACAGATCAGGGTTCCCCTCTCTCCCAAATCCCACAGATCAGGGTTTCCCTTCTCTCCCAAATCCCACAGATCAGGGTTCCCCTCTCTCCCAAATCCCACAGATCAGGGTTTCCCCTCTCTCCCAAATCCCACAAATCAGGGTTCCCTTCTCTCCCAGATCCCACAAATCAGGGTTCCCCTCTCTCCCAAATCCCACAGATCAGGGTTTCCCTTCTCTCCCAAATCCCACAAATCAGGGTTCCCTTCTCTCCCAAAATCACAAATCAGGGTTTCCCTTCTCTCCCAAATCCCACAGATCAGGATTCCCTTCTCTCCCAAATCCCACAGATCAGGGTTCCCCTTCTCTCCCAAATCCCACAGATCAGGGTTCCCCTCTCTCCCAAATCCCACAGATCAGGGTTCCCTTCTCTCCCAAATCCCACAGATCAGGGTTCCCTTCTCTCCCAAATCCCACAGATCAGGGTTCCCCTCTCTCCCAAATCCCACAAATCAGGGTTCCCCTCTCTCCCAAATCCCACAAACCAGGGTTTCCCCTCTCTCCCAAATCCCACAGATCAGGGTTCCCCTCTCTCCCAAATCCCACAAATCAGGGTTCCCTTCTCTCCCAAATCCCACAGATCAGGGTTCCCTTCTCTCCCAAATCCCACAAACCAGGGTTTCCCTTCTCTCCCAAATCCCACAGATCAGGGTTCCCCTCTCTCCCAAATCCCACAAATCAGGGTTCCCTTCTCTCCCAAATCCCACAAATCAGGGTTCCCCTCTCTCCCAAATCCCACAGATCAGGGTTCCCCTCTCTCCCAAATCCCACAAACCAGGGTTCCCTTCTCTCCCAAAATCACAAATCAGGGTTCCCTTCTCTCCCAAATCCCACAGATCAGGGTTCCCCTCTCTCCCAAATCCCACAAAACAGGGTTCCCTTCTCTCCCAAATCCCACAGATCAGGGTTCCCCTCTCTCCCAAATCCCACAGATCAGGGTTCCCTTCTCTCCCAAATCCCACAGATCAGGGTTCCCCTCTCTCCCAAATCCCACAGATCAGGGTTCCCTTCTCTCCCAAATCCCACAAATCAGGGTTTCCCCTCTCTCCCAAATCCCACAGATCAGGGTTCCCCTCTCTCCCAAATCCCACAGATCAGGGTTCCCCTTCTCTCCCAAATCCCACAAATCAGGGTTTCCCTTCTCTCCCAAATCCCACAAATCAGGGTTCCCTTCTCTCCCAAATCCCACAGATCAGGGTTCCCTTCTCTCCCAAATCCCACAGATCAGGGTTCCCTTCTTTCCCAAATCCCAGAAATCAGGGTTCCCTTCTCTCCCAGATCCCACAAATCAGGGTTTCCTTCTCTCCCAGATCCCACAAATCAGGATTCCCTTCTCTCCCAAATCCCACAGATCAGGGTTTCCCTTCTCTCCCAAATCCCACAGATCAGGGTTCCCTTCTCTCCCAAATCCCACAGATCAGGGTTCCCTTCTCTCCCAAATCCCACAGATCAGGGTTTCCCTTCTCTCCCAAATCCCACAAATCAGGGTTCCCTTCTCTCCCAAAATCACAAATCAGGGTTTCCCTTCTCTCCCAAATCCCACAGATCAGGATTCCCTTCTCTCCCAAATCCCACAGATCAGGGTTCCCCTTCTCTCCCAAATCCCACAAATCAGGGTTCCCCTCTCTCCCAAATCCCACAGACCAGGGTTCCCTTCTCTCCCAAATCCCACAGATCAGGATTCCCTTCTCTCCCAAATCCCACAGATCAGGGTTCCCTTCTCTCCCAAATCCCACAGATCAGGGTTCCCTTCTCTCCCAAATCCCACAAATCAGGGTTCCCCTTCTCTCCCAAATCCCACAGATCAAGGTTCCCTTCTCTCCCAAATCCCACAGATCAGGGTTCCCTTCTCTCCCAAATCCCACAAATCAGGATTCCCTTCTCTCCCAGATCCCACAGATCAGGGTTCCCTTCTCTCCCAAATCCCACAGATCAGCCATTTTCCATTCCAATTTGGAATTGGAAAGTTGGTTGATTTTTGGGGATTTTTTTTTCTCCTCAGCTTTTTTCCTGCTGAAAGGAAATAATAGGAAAAATGGTCAGGGAAAAGGGCTGGAAATCACCTCAGTTGAATTTTCAGGCAAAATTCTGGATTATCCAAGATTTTCTCCAGAATATTTTTATATATTTATGGTAAAGAATATTCAGGAATGATCCTTTGAACTTCTGTGAACATCAAAAAGTTCTCGTTTCCTGACATTTTATGGGAAATCACTTCTGCTTGGATTGGAAAATTCTGGATAGAAATCCCAGTTAAATCCTTTGGGATTTGATTCTGTTTCCTCCTGTCTGCTCCTCCTTTAAACCCAGGACAATTCCTTGGATTTTTGGGGGGTTCATTGGTGAGGATCTGTGGATGGCCAAAATCCCTGAGCAGATCAGGTGGATTTTCCAGGAAACAGCCAGAGGGCAGGGATGGATGGGAAATTGGGAATTCCTGGCTGGGATGGAATTCCCAGAGCAGCTGTGGCTGCCCCTGGATCCCTGGCAGTGCCCAAGGCCAGGCTGGACAAATCTTGGAGCCCCTGGATTGGAAGAGGATGGTCTGATGGGTCTTCCCAAGCCAAATTATTCCAGGATTCCAAGATTTTCTAAGTTCCTCTTTATTTAAATATCCAAAATCCACCCAAATCAGGTGGATTTTTAATCCCTGCTGGCACCAAACCTCTGCTTGGATGAATTCCATGGATTCAAGATATTCCAATGCCTGCAAATCCTTCTGCCAACAGCCCAAACTTTTCCTAAATCCCTCATCCATCTCCTCCAGGAAGATCTCTGGAATCCCAGTAGCTCCCAAAAAAACCCAAACCTGCCCAAAAATCACTTTTCCTACAAATGGATTTGGGGCAGAGGGTGGAAATTCCTCCTCAACATTTCCACACCAGGAAGTCATTCCATAATTCCATATTTCCATAGGAGAAGCTGGGATAGCTGGGAATTGTCTAAAATTCCCTGGATTCTTGGTATGGGATAAGTTTCTCCAGGACTCAGCAAGACATTTCCCACAAAACCCAAAACCAACTGGATTTAAGGACCAGAAAATTGGGATTGAAGTGAAAAACAGAACATTCCAGCCAAAATGTGGATCATTGGAATTTGGGAATGCTGCCAGGGTGCCTCATGATCCTGGATAATTCCGGCTGTCCTGTGGAATGGAATGCTGGAATGTCTGCTGGAATCAGGTTGGAAGGGCCCCACAAAATATCTGGAGCCACATTTCATGGAAAAGGGGCCTGGGTGAGATTATTTTCCCATTTTCCCCCTTTTTCCTGCATTTTGCCACATTCCCCCTCAGGTAAAGGAGACTGGAGAGGGAATGTGAACCCCCTTTTTCCAAGGAAAACAAAAAACCTGGGAGAAGTGACCAATTCCCATGGAATATTATTGTGGGCTATTAAAATTCAATTATTTCAGGAAAAAAAAAAAATGTATCAATTTCCAGATGTTTGATTTATCCCCCCTCTGCAACGCTTTGGGATTTCTGTTCAAAATAAAAATCAAATCAATTTGGGGATTTTAAAACTCACAATTCTCACTTCCAAAACACCCCTGGAAGGTCTCCAGGCATCTTTAAACGAGATCTTGACAAGTCAGAGATGTTCCCATCCCAACCAGAAATTGTTGTGCAACTTTTCCCACTGAGGAATTCTGCCCTTGGAATTGGGAGATGGCCACAGCTTGAGGCCTTTCCCCCAAGAGCATAAAAAAAAGCATTTTTTGAAGATTTGTGACCCAAAATTGAGGATTTTTGGGGGGTTTCTCAGGCCCAGATGTTTCCTGACAGATGTTGGTAAAAAAAAACAGCTCCAAACCACATCTGCTCCTCACACTTTAGTGAACCCAGTTAAAAACAGAAATTCCAAGCTTTCCAAAATGCTTTGGCATTTCCAAGATAATTATGGAAGAAAAATTCAAGGCAGTTTAAAAATAAAAGGAAAACTGTTAAATAAAAGAAAAAAGAAAAAGAAAACCAGATGGGGAATTTAGAGGAAATCTCAATTTGTCTCCCAATTTTTTGCCAGATTTTCCCAGTTTTTCCATCAGCACAAGAGTGGATAAAGCAGGAAGGGAAGGGAGATGGGAAAAACGGAAAAAGGGATGAGGTGGGACCATGAGAGGGGTTTGGCCTCCTGAGAAGCTGCTGGGAGGCACAGAAATAAAGGGAAAAATGGGAATTTCCACCTGGATGAAAATTCCCAAATTCCATGGGGTGTTATCCCAGTTTTGGAGCTGAATTACAGCTCCAAAAAAAAAAATTCCAGCTCCCACTTTTTGGACATTCCATTGTTGGAAAACCAGTAAAAAAAAATTCCAAAAGCCTGGGGGAAAAAAAAAATCAACACGATCCTTCAGGGGTTGTGGGAAAGAAAAAAAGGATTAATTAAATAATTAAAAGGAATAATTAACAATTATTTACAATTAAAAGGAATAATTAACAATTATTTCTGCAGACTTCATGATAATCTGTTTCTGTTAATTACAGATTTTATTCCCTTTGGAAAATTATCCCGGTCCTCCTCCTGTTTTTTCTCTGAGATATTTAAAATTCCAGCTGTATCCATAAACATGGATATCCCTTCACAGCGTGATCCAAGGAATTTGCACCTTGCCAGCATTTTTTGTTGTGATTTGAATCCTGGGATTCCCTTGAGGCTGCAGCAGGAACCACAATTCCAGCTTTTATCACAATTAGACACGGGGAGGGGGGAAAGGAAAATTTAAAATTATGGGGGAAAAATTAATAAAAAATCAAAATGAAGCCTAAATAAGTGGGAAGAGGAGGAAAAGAGGATGGCAAAAAATCCCACAGAGATGTTTTAAAAGTGAATTTATTTAATTTCCTTGGAGTTGGTGCTGTTCCGTGTTTTAACAAGGAGAGGGGAGACCCAAAGGGAGCACGGAGCCTTTTTTTGGGATGCCACAGGTGGAGCACCGATGTCACTTCCCAAAATACTCTCCTGCCTTTTTCGTGGGGTGGAATTTGGGCTCTGGTGGTGACGCTGCCCCCTCTCCCCTTGGGGCTGTAACCCAACCCCAGCCAGCGGCTCGGGAACAATGGGCACGCAGGAATGCCAGGAATGTCCTGGGATCCAGGGCTCCCGAAATCCCGGGAATGCTCAGCCCGGCTGGGCTGGAGAGGCCTGGGAGGTGAGGGAAGAGCTGAGCTCTGGAACAGGATCAGGGCTCAAAGGGAACATCCAAAAGTGCCCCTGGGTCTGCCTGGGACAGGCACAGCTCAGCCCATGAACAGGGAATGGGATCCCGAGGTTGGGAATTCTCACCCAGGATTTGCTCCAGGCTGGACTCCAAGTTACTTTTTATTTCTCTGCTCAGTTCCCACCTTATCCTCTTATTCCTTTTCTTTCCCTCATTTCTGAAAGATTTTGGGGTTTTTTAAATAAGGCGTTCACCAAACCCAGCATTTTAGTCTTGACATCCAATTAAAATTTTATTGTCCTTCAAAACCCATCCTTTCCTCCTTTTTAAATAGATTTTCCCTTCTCTTTCCCCCTTCTTCCATGAGAGATTTCCCACATCCAGACTCCAGGAGCTGGAACAAGATTTGGATACAGATCCAAGGCCTGAGGGCTGCATGAGGCCTGTGACAGCTCAGCTGATCCATCTCTAACATCCATGGAATTTCATTTGGGAAAAGAAGGGCAAAAATTCATGGGAGTTGGAAAGATGCTTGTCATGAGCCAGTTCTGGGTGATCCCAGGGATGGAGCAGCTGTCCTGTGAGGAAAGGTTGGGAAAATTGGGAATATTCCCCTGGAGAAAAGCTCCAGGGAGAGCTCAGAGCCCCTGGCAGGGCCTGGAGGGGCTCCAGGAGAGCTGGAGAGGGACTGGGGACAAGGGATGGAGGGACAGGACACAGGGAATGGCTCCCAGTGCCAGAGGGCAGGGATGGGTGGGAGATTGGGAATTGGGAATTCCTGGCTGGGATGGAATTCCCAGAGCAGCTGTGGATGCCCCCTGGAAGTGCCCAAGGCCAGGCTGGATGGGCTTGGAGCAGCCTGGGACAGTGGGAGGTGTCTCTGCCCATGGCAGATGATCCTTAAGTTTTTTCCCAACCCAAACCATCCTGGAATTCTCTGAGTCAGTTCTTAATGTGCATTTTTCCCCAGGGAAGCCAGTGAGGATCACTGCCCTCCCCTGGGATCATTTAAACCTTTCCCTTTGGCCCGAGGACATCAGGAATAACCATGGGTACCCCTCACCTGGAGAACAGGACTCAAGGACAGCAGGAATAACCATGGGTACCCCTCACCCGGAGAACACATCTCCAGGATTCTTCCCTCATCCCCAGAATCCTCACTGTTATTCCCAGCTGGATGGAGTTTGTTGATTTACCTGGATTCAGTGATCCCTGGGGCTCTTTTCCAATGGATCTGCCAATCCTGCCCCTCTGGCTTTGCTGAGGAAGCTGCAATCCCATCTTTTGGTGGAGTGTGGATGGCTGGGAAAGAGCATCAGAGCTTCTCTGGAAAACTGTGTGGAGAGAATTCCTTCCTCACCACCCTCAGAGTCAGGAATTCCTTCCCAACATCCATCCAAACCCACTCTCCTTCTGTCTAAAGCCATTCCCACCTATCCCATCACTGCCTATCCCTATAAAAATTCCCTCTCTGTGTCTCAGAGCACACAAAACTCTGTTCCCAGTGGCTATGGGAAGAACTTAACCTGCACTTCATCTTCCTGCTGAAATGTTTGGGAAAGCTCCGTGTTGGGATGAATCCCAGCTGCTGGAATCTGTCTGATGGAAAGCTTGGGCCTGCTGGAAAGCTTTAAGCTGGGTTTGCATAAACTTCTGTCAGGAAAAGCAGGGATGTCGTTATTCCTGCCTTGGGATTGGATGGACACTCAGGATGTTCAAATTCCCACTGGGAATCAGAGCTAATCCCACCTCTCATTCCCACAGCTGTGAAAATTTGGAGCTTTCCTTTCCAGACACGGCCCTATAAAAAATAAATTTCCACATTGCCCTGGTCAGTTTTTTTGGGATTTCAACCCCTTCCATTGATTAAAAATTCCAGCTATGTCCATAACCATGGATCCCTTTGCAGTGATGCTCCAAGGAATTTGCACCTTGCCATCAGTTTTTATTGGGATTTGAATCCTGGGATTCCCTCGAGGTTGCAGCAGGAACCACAATTCCAGATTTTTATCCCAATTAGTCCCTTCATCCAGCCCTTGTTCCCATTACCTGATCCAGACACACCTGCTGCTGCTTGGATGGAAATTCCTTACAACCATAAAAAAAAAAACCTCAAAAAGCACCAAACCCCAAATAAATATCCCTAAATACAGCCAGGGCCAGCTGGGATTAATTAGGATTGTCCCAAAAGCAATCAGAGCTGGGATTTCTGGCAGGGCCCATGGAGCTGCCAAAATCCATCCCTGTTGTGTTTGTGGGGTTCCCTGATGAAGGAGGGAATGATGGACCTGACTCCCTGCTCTCAGAGGTTAATTTATTATTTTATGATCTATTTTATATTAAAGAACACTAAACTATACTAAAGAATATAGAAAGGGATACTTACAGAAGGCAAAAAAAATAATATTAAAATTGATGACTCTCTCTCCAGAGTCCGACACAGCTTGGCACTGATTGGTCATTGAGTCAAAACAACTCACACCAAAAACCAATGTGTAAGAAAATTAACCCACAAACACCAGAGGTTTATATCCAAAAAGGAGACAGAGAAATCTTTTTGCTTTATTAGAATAAAGGAGAGGCCACGAGGGACATAAACCTCTGGGGTCTCTCTGATTTTTGGAGGATGCAGCCTCCAAATCCAATTTTCCCTTTTTTATCCCAATTTCCAGCCACATTTCCCTTCTCTCTTTCCCCATTTCTGAGCTACTTGAGAGGTTCAGACTTCCCAAAACGCCTGATACCAAAGATTTCCCCCTAATCTCATATTTCCTGAAAAATCTCTTGGCCCAGGATCTTTCTCCTGGGAAGCTGAGAAGAAGCTCAGAGAAAATAAAAACAATAATTATCAGATTTGCTTCTCCTGTGTTTTGCTGCTTTGGGATGTGTTTGGAGATTGTTTCTCCACCAGGTGATTGTTTCATTTGAGAGGAATTGTGGATTTGTCTTTCCAAACCAGCTGTGGAAGATAAAACCAGCACTGGGAGATAAAAGAAACAACGGGAAGGATTTCACTGATTGATGAATGGAAAAAGAGATTTGGTTTTACAAATAAACTTTAGGTTTGATACATGAATTGAGACATTGAAAGATGAAAGGAACAATGGGGAAGAAAAACCCCTAAATTCTGTAAGAATTAAAAATTTAAAAGGGAGGGTTGTAGATTAGAGGGGAATTTTTAGTATCAGGTGCTGTGGGAAGTCTGAACCTCTCAAGTAGCTCAGAAATGGGGAAAGAGAGAAGAGAAATGGGGCAGGAAAATTGGGATAAAAGGAGGCTGCATCCTCCAAAAATGTGAGAGATCAAGCAGCTCAGAAATGGGGAAAGAGAGAAGGGAAATGGGGCTGAAATTGGGATTTTGGAGGCTGCATCCTCCAAAAATGTGAGAGATCAAGTAGCTCAGAAATGGGGGAAAGAAAGAAGGGAAATGTGGCTGAAATTGAGATAAAAGGAGGCTGCATCCTCCAAAAATGTTGGAGATCAAGCAGCTCAGAAATGGGGAGAGAGAGAAGGGAAATGGGGGCAGGAAAATTGGGATAAAAGGAAGCTGCATCCTCCAAAAATGTGAGAGATCAAGTAGCTCAGAAATGGGGAGAGAGAGAAGGGAAATGTGGCTGAAATTGGGATAAAAGGAGGCTGCATCCTCCAAAAATGTGAGAGATCAAGTGTTGCTTTAAAGTAGCTCAGAAATGGGGAAAGAAAGAAGGGAAATGTGGCTGTAATTGGGATAAAGGAGGCTGCATCCCCCAAAAACGTGAGAGATCAGGCAGCTCAGAAATGGGGAGAGAAGGGAAATGTGGCTGAAATTGGGATTTTGGAGGCTGCATCCTCCAAAAATGTGAGAGATCAAGTAGCTCAGAAATGGGGAAAGAGAGAAGGGAAATGTGGCTGAAATTGAGATAAAAGGAGGCTGCATCCTCCAAAAATGTTGGGAGATCAAGTAGTTCAGAAATGGGGAAAGAAAGAAGGGAAATGTGGCTGGAAAATTGAGATAAAAGGAGGCTGCATCCCCCAAAAATGTGAGAGATCAAGCAGCTCAGAAATGGGGAAAGAGAGAAGGGAAATGTGGCTGAAATTGGGATTTTGGAGGCTGCATCCTCCAAAGATGTGAGAGATCAAGTAGCTCAGAAATGGGGAAAGAGAGAAGAGAGAGAGAAGAGAAGAGAGAGAAATGTGGCTGAAATTGGGATTTTGGAGGCTGCATCCCCCAAAACTGTGAGAGATCAAGTAGCTCAGAAATGGGGAAAAGAGAGAAGAGAAATGGGGCAGGAAATTGGGATTTTGGAGGCTGCATCCTCCAAAAATGTGAGAGATCAAGTGTTGCTTAAAGTAGCTCAGAAATGGGGGAAAGAAAGAAGGGAAATGTGGCTGAAATTGAGATAAAAGGAGGGTGCATCCCCCAAAAATGTGAGAGATCAAGCAGCTCAGAAATGGGGAGAGAAGGGAAATGTGGCTGAAATTGGGATTTTGGAGGCTGCATCCCTCAAAAATGTGAGAGATCAAGTAGCTCAGAATGGGGAAAGAGAGAAGAGAAGAGAAGGGAAATGGGGCAGAAAATTGGGATAAAAGGAGGCTGCATCCCCCAAAAATGTGAGAGATCAAGTAGCTCAGAAATGGGGGAAAGAGAGAAGGGAAATGGGGCAGGAAATTGGGATTTTGGAGGCTGCATCCTCCAAAAAATGTGAGAGATCAAGTGTTGCTTAAAGTAGCTCAGAAATGGGGAAAGAGAGAAGAGAAATGTGGCTGAAATTGGGATAAAAGGAGGCTGCATCCTCCAAAAATGTGAGAGATCAAGCAGCTGAGAAATGGGGAAAGAAAGAAGGGAAATGTGGCTGAAATTGGGATTTTGGAGGCTGCATCCTCCAAAGATGTGAGAGATCAAGTAGCTCAGAAATGGGGAAAGAAAGAAGAGAAGAGAGAGAGAAGAGAAGAGAAGAGAAGAGAAGAGAAGAGAAGAGAAGAGAAGAGAAGAGAGAAGAGAAGAGAAGAGAAGAGAAGAGAAGAGAAGAGAAGAGAAGAGAAGAGAAGAGAAGAGAAGAGAAGAGAAGAGAAGAGAAGAGAAGAGAAGAGAAGAGAAGAAAAGGGAAATGTGGCTGAAATTGGAATTTTGGAGGCTGCATCCTCCAAAAATGTGAGAGATCAAGTAGCTCAGAAATGGGGAAAGAGAGAAGGGAAATGTGGCTGAAATTGGGATTTTGGAGGCTGCATCCCCCAAAAATGTGAGAGACCCCAGGGAATTCCCCAAGGCCTCTCCTTTTTTGGAATAAAGCTCCAGGACTCCTCTGTTTCCTTTTTGGACATAAAAAATATTTGTGGATGAATTTTCCTAACAGCCTGCACGATGCTTCATTCACACTATGCAAATGTGAAAAATGAGGTTTATTTCTTGGTAAAATTTAAAAAAGTTTCATGAAAAGACAGCAGGAGACAGAAATATCCAAGGGTTAAACCAGCTGAGTGCTTGGCATTCAGGCAGGAGCAGGCTGAATATTCTTTAAATAATTTTTTATTTACAGATATTATTTAAATAATTTTTTTATTACGTTCTCTGGTTGCATATTCAGAGATTTTGAAGTGCATTCATATTTTTCTGTAAATTCGTTTGCATATTTTAGGAATTATTTTGCATGGGCTCTCTTTGGGTTTGCTTTTTTAGAGTGTGTGTGGTTTTTGGTTGTGGTTTTGGTATTTTTTTGTTTGGGACTTAGATTTTTGTTAGTTTTTATTTTGGTTATAGTTTTACAAATTGTGAGTTTTATAATACTTTACTAATTAAAAAATTGAGTGGTAACTTTTTCTTTATAAGGTTTTAAAAGGATAAATTATCTAATTAAGAAACGATACTTCAATTATTTTTACTTTAAATTTAATAGCAAACTGCTTGTGGTTTGTAATGTGGACTTTTTAAATTTGATTATTAAATAAAATTTAAACTTGTGAGGAAGAAGTGCTAGCTTCTGTTTTAAAACTTCTATCTTGTTTTATATATAAAAATACTAAATATTATATAGAATATTATATAATGTATAAATGTCATATATTATTATATATCATGTGTTATATTGTATATAATAATATATAACAATACAGATTATATTATATTATATTGTATTATATTGTATTATATTACATTATATTATATTACATTATATAATATTACCTTATATTATATTATATATTATTATTATAATATATATAACAATATATAATAATTATAATAATGATTATATATAATATAATATTTAGTATTATATATTATATATATTATATATATAATTATATTTTATATATATTATATATTAAAATATATAATATATATATTATATATAATATATATTATATATATTATATAATATATATATATAATATATATAATAATATATATTATAATATATAATAGTAAATATTATATTATATATCATATTATATATATTATATTTTTATTATATTTATATTATATATAATATTTAGTATACTATATATTATATTTATACGAATATATATAAATATTTTAAAACTTTAAATTTAAAGTTTTCTGCTATATGATATTATACACTTTTATTTAAACTACACCCTTGTAATCTGAGTTCTATTATTTAATTTTGGATTTTTTTATGGCTTTAAGTTAAACGTAAAGTGTTTTTTGGGGTCAGTGTCTGTTAGCAGAGGAAGTTTAAAATTCCAGAAATTTTAGGATTTAAATTAAAATTCTCACTAACCAGAGCTCCTGAAAAAAAAAAGAAAATAAAAATCCTCCTGGGTTGTCATTCCAGAAGATATTTCATAAAAAAAATAAAAGAAAATAAAAATCCTCCTGGGTTGTCATTCCAGAGGATATTCCTAAAAATAAAAATAAAAATAAAAATAAAAATAAAAATAAAAATAAAAATAAAAATAAAAATAAAAATAAAAATAAAAATAAAAATAAAAATAAAAATAAAAATAAAAATAAAAATCCTCCTGGGTTGTCATTCCAGAGGATATTCCTGAAAATAAAATAAAATAAAAATCCTCCTGGGTTGTCATTCCAGAGGATATTCCTGAAAAAAAAAAAAAAAAATAAAAATAAAAATAAAAATAAAAATAAAAATAAAAATAAAAATAAAAATAAAAATAAAAATCCTCCTGGGTTGTCATTCCAGAGGATATTCCTGAAAAAAAAAAAAAAATAAAAATAAAAATAAAAATAAAAATAAAAATAAAAATAAAAATAAAAATAAAAATAAAAATAAAAATAAAAATCCTCCTGGGTTGTCATTCCAGAGGATATTCCTGAAAATAAAATAAAATAAAAATCCTCCTGGGTTGTCATTCCAGAAGATATTCCTGGAAAAAATAAAATAAAATAAAAATCCTCCTGGGTTGTCATTCCAGAGGATATCCCTGAAAAAAAAAAAAAAAAAAAAAAAAAAAAAAAAAAAAAAATAAAAATAAAAATAAAAATAAAAATCCTCCTGGGTTGTCATTCCAGAGGATTTTCCTGAAAAAAATAAAATAAAAATTAAAATAAAAATCCTCCTGGGTTGTCATTCCAGAGGATATTCCTGAAAAAAAAAAAAAAAAAAAAAAAATAATAAAAATAAAAATAAAAATCCTCCTGGGTTGTCATTCCAGAGGATATTCCTGAAAAAAAAAAATAAAATAAAAATCCTCCTGGGTTGTCATTCCAGAGGATATTCCTGAAAAAAAAAAAATAAAATAAAAATCCTCCTTTCAGCTTGTGCTGGAATAGTCCATAGCAGGAGAAACACGTGGAGTTCCACGTGGAATTCCAGCTGTGCCAGCAATTCTCACAGCTGGCAGAAATCCAGTAACATTATTATTATTATACATATAACATTATTATACATTATCATACATATAACATTATTATACATTATTATACATATAACATTATTATACATTATCATACATATAACATTATTATACATTATTATACATATAACATTATTATACATTATCATACATATAACATTATTATACATATAACATTATTACACATTATCATACATATAACATTATTATACATTATTATACATATAACATTATTATACATTATTATACATTATTATACATTATTATACATTATTATACATATAACATTATCATACATATAACATTATTATACATATAACGTTATTATAATCACTCTAACGTGATCCCAACAGCCAGGGGATGTTTGCAAACAAAAATCCCCCCGGGATTCCTCTTTTCCATGCCAGGAGAGCCCTGAGCACAGCAGGAATTCCCCAGAATCCAGGGAAAGGAAATCCCAGCTGGAGAAAAACGGAGGGGAGGGATGGGAAGCACTTGGAGCTGGGCAATGTCCCCACTATTCCCTCAGTTAAACAGGAGGAAAATCAATTTTCACCGTGTTTATCCCATTTTTCCAAAGTGTTTATCCCATTTTTCCAGAGTGTTTCCTGCTCTCTTTTTGCCTCGATGTTGTTTTAGTGGATTTTGGGGGAAAAGGCTCTGCTGGGAGCTCCTGGATCTCCAAAGCACGGAGGAACCTGTGGAGCTCCACACATTATATATAATAATATATATAATTATATATTATAATGATATAATATATGATATAATTTAATAATAATAAAATATTCCACACATTATATATAATAATATAATATATAATAATTTATATATAAATTATATATAATATAATTTATATATTATATAATATATGGAATTCCAGCTGTGCCAGGCATTTCTCACAGCTGGCAGAAATCCAGTAACATTATTATTATTATACATACAACATTATTATACATTATTATATATATAACATTATTATACATTATTATACATACAACATTATTATACATTATTATACATATAACATTATTATACATTATTATACATTATTGTACATTATTATACATATAACATTATTATACATATAACGTTATTATACATATAACGTTATTATAATCACTCTAACGTGATCCCAACCGCCAGGGGATGTTTGCAAACAAAAATCCCCCCGGGATTCCTCTTTTCCATGCCAGGATTGCACTGAGCACAGCAGGAATTCCCCAGAATCCAGGGAGAGGAAATCCCAGCTGAGGAAAAACGGAGGGGAGGGATGGGAAGCACTTGGAGCTGGGCAATGTCCCCACTATTCCCTCAGTTAAACAGGAGGAAAATCAATTTTCACAGTGTTTATCCCATTTTTCCAAAGTGTTTATCCCATTTTTCCAGAGTGTTCCCTGCTCTCTTTTTGCCTCGATGTTGTTTTAGTGGATTTTGGGGGAAAAGGCTCTGCTGGGAGCTCCTGGATCTCCAAAGCACGGAGGAACACGTGGAGCTCCACACATTATATATAATAATATATATAATTATATATTATAATAATATAATATATTATATAATTTAATAATAATAAAATATTCCACACATTATATATAATAATATAATATATAATAATTTATATATAAATTATATATAATATAATTTATATATTATATAATATATGGAATTCCAGCTGTGCCAGGCATTTCTCACACCGGGCAGAAATCCAGTAACATTATTATTATTATACATATAACATTATTATACATTATTATACATATAATATTATTATACATTATCATACATATAACATTATTATACATTATTTTACATATAACATTATTATACATTATTATACATATAACATTATTATACATTATTATACATTATTATACATTATTATACATATAACATTATTATACATATAACATTATTATACATATAACGTTATTATAATCACTCTAACGTGATCCCAGCAGCCAGGGGATGTTTGCAAACAAAAATCCCCCCGGGATTCCTCTTTTCCATGCCAGGAGAGCCCTGAGCACAGCAGGAATTCCCCAGAATCCAGGGAGAGGAAATCCCAGCTGGAGAAAAACGGAGGGCAGGGATGGGAAGCACTTGGAGCTGGGCAATGTCGCCACTATTCCCTCAGTTAAACAGGAGGAAAATCAATTTTCACCGTGTTTATCCCATTTTTCCAGAGTGTTTCCTGCTCTCTTTTTGCCTCGATGTTGTTTCAATGGATTTTGGGGGAAAAAAGCTCTGCTGGGAGCTCCTGGATCCCGGGGAGTGTTTATTTGAGGCAGTTCATTTCCATAAAACACATTATTCCCGCTGCAGGCTGCCTGGTTGTGCCTAGAAAAGCTCAGAGGATTTTCCAAGGGAGGAAAATCCAGGGATGGAAAAGTGCAGCAGGGCAAGGACAAAATTCCCAGCTCTCCATGGCATGAGTGGAATGAGTGAAAGTTGCTGGATTTATTGTGGAATTTTAGTGTGGAATTTTAGTGTGGAACCAAAGAATGGTTTGGCTTGGAAGGCTAAAAGTCAACTGCTTCCAACCATGGATCAGAAAATCAGGGACGGCTCCCACCATCCCAGGGTGGCCCTTGGACATTCCAGGGATCCAGGGGCAGCCACAGCTGCTCTGGGAATTCCATCCCAGCCAGGAATTCCCAATTCCCAATCTCCCATCCATCTCTGCCCTCTGGCACTGGCAGCCATTCCCTGTGTCCTGTCCCTCCATCCCTTGTCCCCAGTCCCTCTCCAGCTCTCCTGGAGCCCCTCCAGGCCCTGCCAGGGGCTCTGAGCTCTCCCTGGAGCTTCTCCTCTCCAAACTCCTCTGTCAAACTTTAAAAATTCTCTACAAATTCATTTCTCACAGATGGGCATGAAATGACATGAAATCTTGGAATGGTTTGGGTTGGAAGGAACCTCAAGGATCATCCAGTGCCACCCCTGCCATGGCAGGGACACCTCCCACTGTCCCAGGCTGCTCCCAGCCCTGTCCAACCTGGCCTTGGGCACTGCCACGGATCCAGGGGCAGCCACAGCTGCTCTGGGGATTCTATTCAAGGGCCTCCTCACCCTCCCAGGAACAATTCCCAATTCCCAATCTCCCACCCATCCCTGCCCTCTGGCACTGGGAGCCATTCCCTGTGTCCTGTCCCTCCATCCCTTGTCCCCTGTCCCTCTCCAGCTCTCCTGGAGCCCCTCCAGGCCCTGCCAGGGGCTCTGAGCTCTCCCTGGAGCTTCTCCTCTCCAGGGGAGCATTCCCAGCTCTCCCAGCCTGGCTCCAGAGCAGAGGGGCTCCAGCCCTTGGATCAGCTCCGTGTCCCTTTCATATCCCAGAGGGAACAGCAGAAAATTCCAGCCACGGGTTATGCAAAGTTATGAAGGCCAAGGATGAACCATCCTTAAAACGGGACTTTAAAACGGGCTGGCAGCTGTGGAGGCTTAAAAATATCCCGGGCATGCCCTGGGGATCCTCTTACAACGCCTGGGATGGAGGGAATTACCCGGGCTGGGAGTGTGGGAGGGAAAAAAAAACCCAGGGAGATGTAAAGTCCTTAATGAGCTGTTTACAAGGGATCACGTCCTGGGGCTCTGCTCACAAATCCCCCCCTCAGGATTAGCGGCTCCTTAATCCAGGCTGAGCCGTCAAGGAACAAAGCTCGGCCGTGCCTCGCCTCAAGGGGAGAAAGCCGATGGATGCTCCCTGGGATTGGCTCCCGATAATCCAGGAACTCGGGATAGAGCCCTGGGGATGGGAAATGGAAGTGTGAGACAGAGGGATCAGCCCCTGAGCTTCCCTCAATTCCCTCCATATTCCCTGCCCTGAATTTCCCTCATTTTCCCTTCTCTGCATCTTCCCTTCCCTCGATTTCCCCCATCTTCCCTTGCCTGAATTCCCCTCATTTTCCCATCCTTGAATCTCCCCTGTCTTCCCTTCCCTGAATTTCCTCCATATTCCCATCCCTGGATCCCTTAATCTTCCCATCCCTGAATTCCCCATCTTCCCATCCCTGAATTTCCCCATCTTCCCTCCCCTGGATCCCCCCTCTTCCCATCCATGAATTCCCTGTCTTTACATCCCTGAATTCCCCATTTTCCCTTCCCTGGATCCCTCCTATATCTTCCCTTACCTGAATTTCCCCAACACTCCTTTCCCTGGATCCCTCCTATATTTTCCTTTCCCTGGATCCCCCCATCTTCCCATCCCTGAATTCCCCTGCTTTCCCATCCCTGAGTCCCCCCTATATCTTCCCATCCCTGGATACTCCTGTTTTCCCATCCCTGAATTCCCCATTTTCCCTTCCCTGGATCCCTCCTATATCTTCCTTTCCCTGAATTTCTCCCATCTTCCTTTCCCTGAATTTCCCTCACACTCCTTTCCCTGGATCCCTCCTATATCTTCCTTTCCCTGGATCCCCCCATCTTTCCATCACTGAATTCCCCATCTTCCCTTCTCTGAATTTCCCCCATATTCCTTTCCCTGAATTTCCCATTTTCCCTTCCCTGCATCCCCCCTGTATCTTCCCTTCCCGGAATTCCCTTCATCTTCCCATCCTTGAATCCCTCTTGTCTTCCCTTCCCTGAATTTCCCCCTCTATCTTCCCTTCCCTGGATCCCTCCTATATCTTCCTTTCCCTGAATTTCCCCATCTTCCCATCCCTGAATTCCCCCATTCTCCCTCCCCTGGATCCCTCCTATATCTTCCCATCCCTGAATTCTGCCATCTTCCCATCCCTGGATATCCCTGTTTTCCCTTCCCTGAATTCCCCCTCTTCCCATCCCTGAATTTCCCCCATCTTGCCATCCCTGAATTCCCCATCATCCCTCCCCTGGATCCCCCCATCTTCCCATCCCTGAATTCCATCTTCCCATCCCTGGATCCCTCCCACCTTTCTTTCCCTGAATTTCCCCCACATTCCCTTACCTGAATTTCCCCATCTTCCCTTCCCTCAATTTCCCCCACATTCCCTTCTCTGAATTCCCTCTCTTCCCATCCCTCAATTTCCCCCACATTCCCTTCCCTGGATCCCTCCTATATCTTCCCATCCCTGAATTCTTCTGTTTTTCCATCCCTGAATTTCCCATCTTCCCATCCCTGGATTCCCCCCACCTTTCCTTCCCTGAATTTCCCCCATCTTCCCATCCCTGGATACTCCTCTTTTCCCATCCCTGAATTCCCCATCTTCCCTTCCCTGGATCCCTCCTGTATCTTCCCATCCCTGAATTTCCCCCTGTATCTTCTCTTCCCTGGATACCTCCTATATCTTCCCATCCCTGAATTCCCTGTATTTCCATCCCTAAATTCCCCATCTTCCCATCCCTGGATATCCCTGTCTTCCCATCCCTTAATTTCCCCCCTCTTCCCATCCCTGAATTTCCCCCATCTTCCCTCCCCTGGATCCCCCCTCTCTTCCCATCCCTGGATCCCTCCATCTTCCCATCCCTGGATCTCTCCCACCTTTCCTTCCCTGAATTTCCCCCATCTTCCCATCCCTGGATACTCCTGTTTTCCCATCCCTGAATTCCCCATCTTCCCATCCCTGGATATCCCTGTCTTCCCATCCCTGAATTTCCCCCATCTTCCCTCCCCTGGATCCCTCCTCTTCCCATCCCTGAATTCCCTGTCTTCCCATCCCTGGATCCCTCCCACCTTTCCTTCCCTGAATTTCCCCCACATTCCCTTCCCTGAACTTCCCCATCTTTCCTTCCCTGAATCTCCCCCACATTCCCTTCCCTGAATTCCCTCTCTTCCCATCCCTCAATTTCCCCCACATTCCCTTCCCTGGATCCCTCCTATATCTTCTCATCCCTGAATTCTTCTGTTTTTCCATCCCTGAATTTCCCATCTTCCCATTCCTGAATTTCCCCCATCTTCCTTCCCTGAATCCCCCCACATTCTCATTCCTAAATTTCCTCCATCTTCCCTTCCTTGGGATCCCTCAAGCTCCACTGAAATTTTGGGAAAAGCAGGGATGAATAATTTTTTAGGACACAAACCTAAAAGGAATCAGTGGTGATGTGGAGCACAGAGATGAAGATGGAAACACCTCAGGATGAAGGGGAATCCATTTGGATTTCCAGAAAATCTCAGAGAATTCCCATTGATTTCCAGGTTGCCTGCACAGACCATGAGGGAATGATGGGATGGGAGATATTTTCATGAAGTCTATCCAGGATTCCTTGTGGGAAGGATTCCCTCCCTCTGCATTTCCTGGGAATAAAACACATTAATAAAGGCCAAAACCCCCATTTTTGTATCTGTGGAAGAGACTTTAATTAAGCAATTTTAATTAAAAGTTGGGGGTTTTGCATTATTAACATGAGAGAACATGGATAATATTGGAATAAGAATCCAAGTTACACAAAAACGGGGAGAAAGTGGGAAAGTTTTGTTTATTGACCATTCTTCCACAGGAGAAAAGCGAATTCTTGGAATTGGGGCTTTCCTAGAGGGAAGAAAATCGAAAAACATAAATGGGGCCTCCATGGTATGGATACAACAGGAGCCAGATGGGAAAAGTGAAATTCCAGGTGCTGTCCATAAAACAGGAATGAGATCCCCATTCCACTCCTTGAGGCACCAGGAATGGTGAGATGGATATAACCCCTAAATCCCAAATATTGGGGGTGCTGGAGCATTTTCCTGGGCTGGATATGAAGTCTGGATGTGAGAAATTGGGAGAATCTTCCCAGGAAAGCCCCAGCAGCTCCCCAGGCCTTGGTTCACCTTTGGTCCTACAGACATTTCCATGGAACTCTGGAATTTCAGAGCTTCTCCTTCCTGGTTTGGGAATGTGGCCCAGTGAGGCACTTTAAAGGATGGAATTGCCAAGGAATCATGGAATGGTTTGGGTTGGGAAAGATCCCAAAGCCCATCCAGTGCCACCCCTGCCATGGCAGGGACACCTCCCACTGCCCCAGGGTGCTCCAGCCTGGCCTTGGGCACTGCCAGGGATCCAGGGGCAGCCCCAGCTGCTCTGGGAATTCCATCCCAGCCAGGAATTCCCAATTCCCAATCTCCCACCCATCCCTGCCCTCTGGCACTGGGAGCCATTCCCTGTGTCCTGTCCCTCCATCCCTTGTCCCCAGTCCCTCTCCAGCTCTCCTGGAGCCCCTCCAGGCCCTGCCAGGGGCTCTGAGCTCTCCCTGGAGCTTCTCCTCTCCAGGGGAACATTCCCAGCTCTCCCAGCCTGGCTCCAGCCCTGCAGCAGCTCCGGGGCCTCCTCTGGACTTGTTCCAGCTGCTCCAACCCTGGATCTCTGTGGGTCACAAGGAGCTGCTGGAGAGATCCAGAGGAGGCCCCAGAGCTGCTTTAGGGCTGGAGCCAGGCTGGGAGAGCTGGGAATGTTCCCCTGGAGAGGAGAAGCTCCAGGGAGAGCTCAGAGCCCCTGGCAGGGCCTGGAGGGGCTCCAGGAGAGCTGGAGAGGGACTGGGGACAAGGGATGGAGGGACAGGACACAGGGAATGGCTCCCAGTGCCAGAGGGCAGGGATGGGTGGGAGATTGGGAATTGGGAATTCCTGGCTGGGATGGAATTGCCTCAGGCCCTGCCAGGGGCTCTGAGCTCTCCCTGGAGCTTCTCCTCTCCAGGGGAACATTCCCAGCTCTCCCAGCCTGGCTCCAGCCCTGCAGCAGCTCTGGGGCCTCCTCTGGATTCACTTCCAGCAGCTCCAGGTCCTTGTGATCCACAGATATCCAGGGTTGGAGCAGCTCTGCAGGTGGGGTCTCACCTGAGGGGCACGGGAGCAGAATTCCCCTTTTCCTGCTGCCCAAACTGTGGGATCAGCCCAGGACCCCTCCAGATTTTGGGGCTGCTGGAGCACAAGGGTCAGGACGTGTTCATCCCTCCCTCACCAGCACTCCCAGCCCTTCTCCAGGGCTTTTCCCAATCCCTTCATCCCCCTGGTTCTGCTGATTCCAGGGATTGTCCCAGTGTGGGTGGAAAAGAAAAGAGACCCTGTAAATTCAGCAGTGGCCACATCCCAGTTTAATCAGACACCATTCCCAGCTGGAGCTGGAATTTCCAGATCCTTCCCAACAGATCTCAACCAAAATGTTCTGCACAACCTCAGCTCCTCAGGCTTTGAATTTTGATCCAAGGATTCCTTCCCTGTTCTGCTTTGAATTTTGATCCAAGGGTTCCTTCCCTGTTCTGCTTTGAATTTTGATCCAAGGGTTCCTTCCCTGTTCTGCTTTGAATTTTCATCCAAGGATTCCTTCCCTGTTCTGCTCCTGTGTGGAAAGAGCAGGAATTTTTTTCCCTTTGAGTGAAAAACCAGGACAATTTTTGGTTGCCTGTCTGGGAATGTTGGTGGGAAATGAACCCAGGCATGGGACAGACTCCTTTCCCTCGGGTGGGAATCCAGGCCTGAGGAACTTTCTGCCACAGGGATTTATTTCCTCCCTTTGCTCTCCTGGAGTCAAGCCTGAGCCTCCAGATCCTCCATTATGATTAGGAATTATCTCTGGGAATATTTTGCTTATCTCAAGCGTATATCAAACACAGTTTATCCAGGCTAATCCCTGGAATAGCTGGGATTCCAGCTGGCCAACGTTTGGGGAGCTAAATTTAGAGCAGATAAATCCTCTGCTCTGTGTCCCAGCAGCTGGAAAGCCATAAATAAAGCAGGGACATTCTTTGGAGTGACATCTAAAAAACCCCTTTACATGATTTATAATTTTTTAAAATTATATTTATTTTTATTTTTATTTTTGTTTCTTTTTATTTGGGTTTTTTAATTTGAAAAAAATTATTATTTCCATTTTTATTATTTATATTAATATTATTTATATTTTAACTTTATTTTTATTTACTTCTCCTGCTACATTTCTTTTTTTTATTTGTTATATTTAGATTTCTTTATTATGCACAAATCTGCTCAGGATTATTTTTTTCAAGGATGATTATTTAGGATTTTCCTGCCTTTCTCCAGGCTCCCCCAAATCCTTCTCCAAGCCAGGGCTCTTCCAAGGCATTCCAGAAAGAGCAGTGGAAAGGAACAGAACCTGACTTGGAGCCAGCCTGGGGCCTTCCCTCCACATTCCAGGTTGGATAAATTCCTTATTTTGGGGTTATTCCCAGCCAGGGAGTCTCAAAAATTCCATCACATAAAGGGGAATTCAAAGGGTTTTACCTGGGCTGGCCTGAGCTCAAAATAGAAATGTCCCCATCGAAATCCAAATGGAAATGTCCACATCCAATCCAGATAAAAATATCCTCATCCAAATCCAAGTAGAAGTGTTCTCATCCAAATCCAAATGGAAACATCCCCAATCCAAATCCAAATGGAAATGTCCCCATCCAAATCCAGATAGAGGTGTCCTCATCCAAATTCAAATGGAAATGTCCCCATCCAAATCCAAATGGAAATGTCCCCATCCAAATGCAGATAAAAATGTCCTAATTTAAATCCAGATAAAAATGTCCCAATACAAATCTAGACAGAGGTGTCCTCATCCAAATCCAAATAGAAATGTCTCCATCCAAATCCAGATAAAAATGTCCCCATCAAAATTCAAATGGAAACGTCCTCATCCAAATCCAGATAGAAATGTCCCCATCCAAATCCAAATTGAAATGTCCCCATCCAAATCCAGATAGAAATGTCCCCATCCAAATCCAAATTGAAATATCCACATCCAAATGCAGATTAAAATGTCCTCCTCCAAATCCAGATTGAAATGTCCCAATCCAAATCTAGACAGAGGTGTCCTCATCCAAATCCAAATGGAAATGTCTCCATCCAAATCCAGATAAAAATGTCATAATCCAAATCCATATGGAAATGTCCACATCCAAATCCGGATAAAAATGTCCGCGTCCAAATCCAAATGGAAATGTCCCCATCCAAATCTAAACAGAGGTGTCCTCATCCAAATCCAAATGGAAACCTCCCAATCCAAATCCAAATGGAAATGTCCCCATCCAAATCCAGATAGAAATGGTCCCATCCAGATCTAAATTGAAATATCCACATCCAAATGCAGATTAAAATGTCCTCATCCAAATTCAGATTGAAATGTCCCAATCCAAATCTAGACAGAGGTGTCCTCATCCAAATCCAAATAGAAATGTCTCCATCCAAATCCAGATAAAAATGTTCTCATCCAAATTCAAATGGAAACGTCCTCATCCAAATCCAGATAGAAATGTCCCAATCCAAATCTAGACAGAGGTGTCCTCATCCAAATTCAAATGGAAATGCCCTCATCCAAATCCAGATAAAAATGTCCCCATCCAAATCCAAATTGAAATGTCCCCATCCAAATGCAGATAAAAATGTCCCCATCGAAATCCAAACTGAAATATCCACATCCAAATGCAGATAAAAATGTCCCCATCCAAATTCAGATTGAAATGTCCCAATCCAAATCTAGACAGAGGTGTCCTCATCCAAATCCAAATAGAAATGTCTCCATCCAAATGCAGAAAAAAATGTCCGCGTCCAAATTCAAATGGAAACGTCCTCATCCAAATCCAAACTGAAATATCTACATCCAAATGCAGATAAAAATGTCCTCATCCAAATCCAGATAGAGGTGTCCTCACCCAAATCCAAATGGAAACATCCCATCCAAATCCACATGGAAATGTCCCCATCCAAATCCAGATAGAAATGGCCCCATCCAAATCCAGATAGAAATGGCCCCATCCAAATCCACATGGAAATGTCCCCATCCAAATCCAGATAGAAATGGCCCCATCCAAATCCACATGGAAATGTCCCCATCCAAATCCAGATAGAAATGGCCCCATCCAAATCCAAATTGAAATATCCACATCCAAATGCAGATTAAAATGTCCTCCTCCAAATCCAGATTGAAATGTCCCAATCCAAATCTAGACAGAGGTGTCCTCATCCAAATCCAAATGGAAATGTCTCCATCCAAATCCAGATAAAAATGTCATAATCCAAATCCATATGGAAATGTCCACATCCAAATCCGGATAAAAATGTCCGCGTCCAAATCCAAATGGAAATGTCCCCATCCAAATCCAAACTGAAATATCCACATCCAAATGCAGATAAAAATGTCCTCATCCAAATCCAGATAGAGGTGTCCTCACCCAAATCCAAATGGAAACATCCCATCCAAATCCACATGGAAATGTTCTCATCCAAATCCAGATAGAAATGGCCCCATCCAAATCCAAATGGAAATGTCCACATCCAAATCCAGATAAAAATGTTATAATCCAAATCCAGATGGAAATGTCCCAATCCAAATGCAGATAGAAATGTCCCCATCCAAATCCACATAAAAATGTCCTCATCCAAACCCAGATAGAAATGTCCCCATCCAAATCCAGACAGAGGTGTCCTCATCCAAATCCAAATGGAAATGTCCCAGTCCAAATCCAGATAAAAATGTCCTCATCCAAATCCAGATAAAGATGTCCCCATCCCAATCCAGACAAAAATGTCCCCATCCCAATCCAGATAAAGATGTCCCCATCCCAATCCCTGCTGCTTGGAAAGGGGATTTCAGGAATTTTTCCTTGCACTCCATAAATCTGTGCCCATCCAAAGCCACACAAATCACTCCTATCTGCTATTTCTTATCTTTATCTCCCAGCTCTGAGGGTTCAGGGGCTTTATGGGTTTAGCTGTCCCTGTGTCCCACAGAATCCTGAGGAATTTCTTTCCAAGCAGAGCAGGGCTTGTTCCTCCTCAGGGGAGTGAGAAGTTGTGGAGGAACCAGGAAGAAAATGATGGAAATTTCCAGATCCATCTTGCCTGGATCACACCAAAGCTTGGAGATGTTCCTGCTCTCCCAGTCCTTGAGGAAATCCCACTAATCCTGAGCAGATCACTCCCATAACTCCATGAGTTTGGGACTGGGATATTCTTTGGCCCATCCATGATCCAAAGAATATCCCAATCCTTATAAAACCCAGGGATGAGGAACATTCCCAGACCCTACTGATGCCTCCAGTGCTCCCAGGGTGGGTGATCCCTGTTTTCCCCTTGAGCTCCCCAGGAATGAGGAACATTCCCAGACCCTGCTGATGCCTCCAGTGCTCCCAGCGTGGGTGATCCCTGTTTTCCCCCTGAGCTCCCCAAAATCCCAAAGTCCCACCTGAGCAAATGGAGCCATCCCTGGGGACGAGCTAAAATCAGAGAGTGGAATTTCCCTCTGGATTCCTGAAGCCAGCAGGGTGGATCTCCAAAATAACTCCTGCTTGGCCCAACACCTGTGGGCTGGTCGAGCCCTCAAGCCTGGTAAACAGCCCAGGCAGGGAAAGAAAACACCAGGAACAAGGAGGGTAAGGAAAACCAGGGCATTGCCTGGATTGAAATGGAGTGGAGTGGCCAGAGCAGCTCCCAGGGGCATTCCAGGGCTGCCAGGAGCTCACAGAGTGTCCCTGTGTGAGGGGCTGGCACCCTGCACCCTGCACCCATCCCTGCAGGGCCCGGCCTGGCCCGGGGCAGCCTGGAGCATCCGCAGGGAAATGTCACAGGGGACTTCTCCAGACCACTTTCCTCTATTTTTATCCCTAAGTGATCCCTTTGTTCCTGCTTTGGAGCTGGAGCTGGCCCAGCATTGTTCCTTCCGAGAAGTTCCAGCAGGAAAAATGTTTTACCTGGGTTTGGAATAAGTTTTCCTTCTCTTTTCTTTCCTCCTGTCTCTCCTCTTCTCTGCCCACAAATCCTGAAATTCCCTTTCCTTCTGCAAGATCCCAGATTTCATTAAATAGTTCTTTTCTCTCCCTCCCTGCCTAAATCCTGGTTTGGATCCTGATTTTTTCCAGCCACAAATCCTGAGGCTGCAGGACTCCAGGGTGACAAGTGGCACCATGGAGCAAGTTAAAGAAATAACGTGTAGAAATACAGGGAATATATTTTGAAATTACCTTTTATAGTGGCACATTTTGCCATTAAATTTATTGAGGAAAACCACTTCAAGATCTTGCAGGCAAGAAACTGCCCAAATTCCAACAGGGAACAGCAAATGGAAAGCACTGGAAATTCACCTGGGAAATTATCCATGGCATGTGCAGGGTCCTGAGGGTGATAATTCCTTTTTCCATGGATTTGTGGAGTCTAACACAGGGATTTTGTCTCTTCTGGTGACTCCCTAAGTGCAGAAATCTAGAGGTGACCTTCCAAACTCCATCTCACACTTCCAAGGATTTTTCCAAGGTTATCCAGAGGGGATTGGAGTGGGAGGGTCAGAGCCTGACTGGCTTCATCCCACTGGAAAAAGGGGAATTCCTCAAGAATTGTGAATCCCAAAACTCTGCCTTGGGTTGGGAGCAACGAGAGATCCACCAGCACAAAGAACATGGGAAAACGTTCCAACAAATCTTTAAAGAAAACACATGGAGAAGCAGAGAATTCCAGAATATTTTGGGTTGGAAGGGATTTGAAAGTTTCCCTCATTCCATTGCCGTGGGCAGGGAATGAAGGAATGAAGGAATGAAGGAATGAAGGAATGAAGGAATGAAGGAATCCATCATCTCCCTCCATCCCAGGTTGCTCCAAACCCTGTCCAGCCAGGCCCTGGACATTTCCAGGGATTGCTCCACAAAGGGAGCCCTGTTCCCAACAATCCTGGAGAAACCTTGGATTAGGGATGGAGCTTTGGGCCTTGGAGAAGAGCAGGATCAAATTCCCCTAAATTCAGTGTTTTCCCTTCAGCAGCACCAGCCGTCAGTGCTGAGGAGGAAGAAAAACAGGGAGAAAAATAAAAAGAGGGGAAACACTAAAAAATCCCTGAGTTTGACCCTTTCCTGGTTTTTCCTTCCCATCTCCCAGCAGATCCCATGGAAGGAGCTGATGCTGCTCTGGGGTCACGTTTGAAGGTCCCTGCACGGTTCCTCTGAGCATTCCCAAAATCCTGCTCAGAACGAGGTGGAAAAGTGCAATATTCCCTTTTTGGGACAAAAACAGCTGGAGTTGGAGTGGTTTTCCATGGATAGTTGGAAATGAGGAGATTTCCAAGGATTTCTATCCTCGTTTTTCACATCCTCCTCAAGTGTTTGAGCTGTTAATAATCAGAGAAAAACCTCATTTTCCTGTGGGGCCACATTTAGGGAATTCAAAGGCATTTTTTAGCCAGTTTTAGGAATTGAGGGACTGGATCCTGAATGCTTTGTCCTCATCCCCATTACCCTCAGTGATTCTAGTTAATTCCAGTATTTTTCTTTTGTCAAAAACAGGAAACAGATATGAATCAAAGGGATTATTCCTTGGAAATATTAGATATTTCTTTAAATAAATAAATAAATAAATATTTATATAAACGAATAAATAAATAAACAAATATTCATATAAATATCTTTACATGCATATAAAAATAAAATAATATAAATATAAATATAAATATAAATATAAATATAAATATAAATATAAATATAAATATAAATATAAATATAAATATATAAATATAAATATAAATATATAAATATAAATGTAAAAATTCAATAATAGAATATATAGTTACAAATACAAATATAAGAGTAAAAATTCAATAATATAATATATATTTACATAATTATATAATTTTATTATATATATTCTAATATCTAATAATAATATATATAATATTAATAACAAATTTTGTTTTATTTATTTATATATAGATATATAGATACATAGATATATAATAATAAATATGAAATAAACTTTCTATAAATAACTCTGAGGATAGTGGTCAGAATTTTCAAACTCCAAACCCCTGGGAAGTTCTTTGTCCCTGTCAAAACTCAGGAATGGGGGAATTCAGCCTGGGATGGCAGCAGGGAATGATGAAGAGCACAGGGAATTTTCCTTTTTGGAAGCTTTGTTCTCCAAATATTTTGTTCCCAAATCATAACAAACATTCCAGAATCCCAATCACTGATGGGATCCATGGGAAAAGGACTAAACCAGGGAAAAAGAGATGGGATGGGGACCCAGCTCTGGGAATGTCTCCTCCAAAGTGATGCCAGAGGAAAATATTCTCAATTTTCCCATGCTCAGATAAATCCTCTGAGCGTGTGCAGAGCCTCTCCCAGCCCATGAGCTCCTGTCCAGGAACGCCAGGGATTGGAATGAAATGTCCAGAAATATCCATTATCTCCCAAACCTGGAAGCAGAACAGTCCTGGTTTGGAAATTCCCATAAAATGAAGCCCTCCCAGTTTCACCTGATCTTATCTGGGCTCCCCAGCAATTAAATATGGAATTGGAAAATGGACAAGGAGCCAGCAGAAGGGAATGTTCCTCCTGCCTGCAGGGAACGGGGTAATCCCATAAAACTCCCAGAACATCCTTGGAGCTGTTTGCAACTCTTTTTTTCGTTCAAGGAAATGGAAAAACTCAGATGTTTGGGCTTTTTGGATGTAAATCCATTTGTGGGGCTCTCCAGCCCCAAGGTGAGGGGTTGGCCATGGAATAAAAAAGGTGACAGGGAGAAAAAACAGGATAAACAGGGAAAATTCAGCAAAATAAAACTCAACCAAGGAAATTGTATATCAGGAATGATCCTTCCATGGGAGGGTGGGGAGGGGCTGGGATGGGATTCCCAGAGCAGCTGTGGCTGCCCCTGGATCCCTGGAGGTGCCCAAGGCCAGGCTGGAGCACCCTGGGATGGTGGGAGGTGTCCTGAGCACAAGGAGGTTTCATCCAGAGGGGTCCTGCAGGTCCTGGCAAATCCCCAGCCCTGGGATGTGACAGCTCAGATACCACTGGGAAAACCTCCCACTCCTGGTTTAAAGAAACCCCTCCTGCTCCATCCATCCATCCATGGATCCATCCATGGATCCATCCATCATCCACCTGTCCATCCATCCATCCATCCATCCATCATCCATCATCCATCATCCACCTGTCCATCCATCCATCCATCCATCCATCCATCCATCCGTCATCCATCCATCATCCATCATCCATCCATGGATGCATCCATCCATCCATCCCTCTGTCCATCCATCCATCCATCCATCCATCCATCCATCATCCATCCATCCATGGATCCATCCATCCATCATCCATCCATCATCCATCCATCCATCCATCATCCATCATCCATCCATCCATCCATCCATCCATCCATCCATCCATCTATCCATCCATCCATCCCTCTGTCCATCCATCCATCCATCCATCCATCCATAGATCCATCCATCATCCATCCATCATCCATCATCCATCCATCCATCCATCCATCCATCATCCATCCATCCATCCATCCATCCATCATCCATCATCCATCCATCATCCATCCATCCATCATCCATCCATCATCCATCATCCATCCATCCATCCATCCATCCATCATCCATCCATCCATCCATCCATCCATCCATCCATCCATCATCCATCCATCCATCCATCCATCCATCCATCATCCATCCATCATCCATCATCCATCCATCCATCCATCCATCCATCATCCATCCATCCATCCATCCATCCATCATCCATCATCCATCCATCATCCATCCATCCATCATCCATCCATCATCCATCATCCATCCATCCATCCATCCATCCATCCATCCATCATCCATCCATCCATCCATCCATCCATCCATCATCCATCCATCATCCATCATCCATCCATCCATCCATCATCCATCCATCCATCCATCCATCCATCCATCCATCATCCATCCCTCATCCATCATCCATCATCCATCCATCCATCCATCCATCCATCCATCCATCCATCCATCATCCATCCATCATCCATCATCCATCCATCCATCCATCATCCATCCATCCATCCATCCATCCATCCATCCATCATCCATCCCTCATCCATCATCCATCATCCATCCATCCATCCATCCATCCATCCATCATCCATCATCCATCCATCATCCATCATCCATCCATCATCCATCCATCCATTTGTCCATCATCCATCCATCCATCCATCCATCCATCATCCATCCATCATCCATCCATCCATCATCCATCCATCATCCATCCATCCATCCATCCATCATCCATCATCCATCCATCCATCCTTCTGTCCATCCCTCCCTCACACTTCCCAGTGCTGCATCCCCCTGGCAGGAGCAGCTCCCTCCACCAACCCTGATCCTATTTTACCCCTTGGCGCTGATTCCCTGCTAAAACCCCATTAATTCTGATTTCACTCCAATCAATCCCATTTTTTTTTTTTCCTATCCTGGCCCAGCATCATCCAGAAAAAGACCTCCTGAGCCTGCTTTTCCTGCTGTTCACCTCCCTTTTTGCTGGCAACCCCTCAGAACTCCCTGAAACTCCTTCCCTCCCTTCCAGCAGCCTCTCTCCCTCTGAATTCCCTTTCCTTTGTGTGCCGGGCTGTCTCCACCTCGGCCCTTGAGGGGACGCCTCTGGAGCAGCCCTTGGAGCTCTCTCCGAGCACAAACCGTGGCCCAAGCCCAAGGAACGACGCGGGATCAAAACGTTTTACGCAAATTGGCCTCGTCACCGCCCAGAAATCCGAGCCCACGGAGTTGTTTTGATTCTTTATTATTTTCCTTGTGGTTTTTTGGCAGCGAAATAACCAGAGCGAGCCACCAAAAGTGAAGCTCCGCTTCCAGAAGCGGAGCAGAAACGTTGGAATCTCTCAGGGCTGCTGGAGCTTTCCCAAACTCCTCCCAAAAAATCTTGATTTGTGCTGCTGCTGCTGCTGCTGCTTCAATTTGTCCATCCAGATTTCAACAAATTAGGGATTTATCCTGAGCCAGGAATGGGGATGTGAGGAAAACAGCCCTGAAATAATTCCTGGGGGGTGGAATTCCAAAGCTGGGACAAAGCTGAGAAGAAATTAAAAGCTGGGAAGAAATAAAGGTGTTTTTTCTGGATTTTCTTTCCTGGTTTTTATTCCCTCTTTGATGCCTTTCCTGGATTTCTGGAGCTGTGAATGAAGCACTGAAGGTTCTGCTGTTAATTCCAAGAGGAGAAACTTTTCCCTGCTCTCCTGCATTCCATTCCCATGGGATGACACTGTGATGGCATCAGTGGCACATCCCTGACAGGGGTAATTCCCATTTTTTTGCTATCATCCTATCCCTCTTTCAGCATCCCAAAATTTTGGAGAATTAGCTGGGAAGATCCTTCATTCAGGGGGAAATCTTCCTTTAGGTCCCTCTGTAGCAGCTGAGCCTTAAAATTATAATTATTAAAATTACCAAGATCATGGAAACTTGTCCTGGGTCTGCCTTTCCAGGTGTTTTCCAGTGGATTTTCACACATCTCCTGCTTGGGCAGCTCCTCATGTCCCTGCAAGGTCACTCCCACCAATCCTTTCCCAGCTGCCCACAATTCCTTCCTCCTTCTTCCCACAGAAGTTGCTCCACCTTCAGATGTGCTGGAACTGGGAGTGAATTGCTTCCCAAAAATCCTGAGGGGTTTGGGGTTAAACCCCTGGAAAATCCTCTCCTGGAGTTCCTCAATTCACCTGCAGAGTTTTGTCAGGGCTGGAGGGTGTGGAGGAGGAATGGAGCTGGGAAAAGCAGCTCTTGAATCCAAATAATCCTGAAATCACTGAAACTGGGAAAGATCTCTGGGATCATCGAGGCCAAGCTGTGCCTGATCCCACCAGAGCCCCGAGGGCACCTCCAGGAATTCCTGGGACACCTCCAGGGGTGGGGACTCCAAACCTCCCTGGGCAGCCCCTGCCAAGGCCTGAGCACCCTTTCCATGGGAAATTCCTGCTGGTGTCCAGCCTGAGCCTCCCTCAGATGTGCTGGAACTGGGAGTGAATTGCTTCCCAAAAATCCTGAGGGGTTTGGGATTAAACCCCTGGAAAATCCTGCCCTGGAGTTCCCAAATTCACCTGCAGAGTTTTGTCAGGGCTGGAGGGTGTGGAGGAGGAATGGAGCTGGGAAAAGCAGAATCCAGAGAATCCTAAAATCACTGAGGCTGGGAAAGATCTCTGGGATCATCGAGTCCAAGCTGTGCCTGATCCCATCAGAGCCCCGAGTGCCACATCCAGGAATTCCTGGGACACCTCCAGGGATGGGCACTCCAAACCTCCCTGGGCAGCCCCTGACAAGGCCTGAGCACCCTGTCCATGGGGAAATTCCTGCTGGTGTCCAGCCTAAACCTCCCTTCAGATGTGCTGGAACTGGGAGTGAATTTCTTCCCAAAAATCCTGAGGAGTTTGGGATTAAACCCCTGGAAAATCCTCTCCTGGAGTTCCCAAATTCACCTGCAGAGTTTTGTCAGGGCTGGAGGGTGTGGAGGAGGAATGGAGCTGGGAAAAGCAGCTCTTGAATCCAGAGAATCCTAAAATCACTGAAACTGGGAAAGATCTCTGGGATCATCGAGTCCAAGCTGTGCCTGATCCCACCAGAGCCCCGAGGGCACATCCAGGAATTCCTGGGACACCTCCAGGGGTGGGGACTCCAAACCTCCCTGGGCAGTTTCAATGCCTCACCAGCTTTCCATGGAGAAATGATCCCAAATATCCAATTTAACCCTTCCCTGGAACAACCTCAGGCCATTCCCTCTCCTCCTGTCCCTGTTCCCTGGGAGATCCCAATTCCCTCTGGCTGCCCCCTCCTGTCCCAGAAGGTCCCTCTGGAGCTCCTTTTCTCCAGGATGAACATTCCCAGCTGAGCTCCAAACTCCTCACAACCTGGAGCTGGAATGAGATGATCCCTTCCAACCCAAGCCATGGTGGGATTCTGGGATTCCATGGTGTCCAGATTTATCAGGAATCACAAGGATGTTCCTCTCTACACGGAGCTCATTCCATGAGCCTCTGGCTATCAGATCCAAGCAGTGGATCCGAGATTTTGGAATTTCTCTGTGTTCCTTGAGGTCCCAATTGCCCTCAGCCTCATCTGAGTGATGGTGTCCAAAGAGTGACAATGGAAAAGTTGGATAAATTCCAGGTAGAACCCAGCTGGATCAGGAAATGGAGTTCATTAATCCATGGGAGCAATCAGGAATTAACCTGGGTGCTGTCCTGTGGACTCTGAACGCAGCAGAGTCGCCCAAGCAGAATTCCTGTCTGGAATTCCCCCAGCAGCCAATGCCTGGAGCCTCCTGTTGCATCTGATCCCATGGAATATTTTTAGCCTTTTCCCAATGTCCCCAAGCCCCTGCTGACAATCTGCACTGCCACCTTGTGTGATTCCGGATTTCTCTCCGGCTTCCTTCGGGATCTTCCCTCTCCATTTCTGCCGGATACCCCTCCCTCCTTCCCTCCCAGTCCCAGAATTTTCACCTGATCCCAAAATGTTTTCGTTATTCCCTAAAATCCTCCTGCTCTTCCCGCTTGTTTCAGCCTCCTGCCAGGCTCTGATCTCATCCCTGCTCCTGCTGGTGGAAAATCCCTTGGAATTGCGTGGATGGTTCAGATTCCCAAACATGGAATTTTCCAGGACTGATATTCCAGCTCCTCATTCTCTTCCCACTCTTCCCCTTGGCTCAGGAACCTGGGGAGGATCAGATCCAGCAGAAAAAAGATTGGGAATTCAGGATTCATCCCTGAGCTTCCATTTCCCACTTGCCTGTGGCTGTGCCTGTTGCATTCCCAAATCCAGGTCAGGGAGTTCATCCATGAACGGTGTGTAAAGAACAGGATCAGATCCTACAGGATGCAGAAACATCCAGGAAAATCCCATCCCATAGGATTTGCCCTCAAATCACTGCTAAGTGATTTTCCACACCCACTGATAAGAGGGTGTGGAAAACCCAAACCCAATCCTGGTTTCTCCTCCCTCCAAATTAAAAATCCATGGTTTTATTAGAATTTTCCTTCAGTGACATTTGGGATTGGTTTTGCCATCGAAGATTAAGTGGGGAAGGAGAAAATCCAGGGAATTGTGTGTGTCCTGAGGAGCAAAGAGTGAGGTTGGAAATTTATTCCCAATTATTCCCAGATTTTTCTGACCCTTTCCAAACCTCCTGCCACATCCAGCAGCTGGATCCAGATGAGGATTCCTGACAGGAAAAGGAGACACTTGGACTTTCTTTTTCCTCTTGTCCCCCTGCTATCCACATTTTCTCCTGCTTTTCCCACACTAAATCCAACTTCCAATTCCTTGTTGCAGCCCAAATCCATCCCCAGTGATCCCAGAAATCATCTCAGTGTCCCAGATTTGCACATCTGCCCTCGGGAATCCTGTGAGCTTTGATTTTAAATTTCTCCATCCTGCTCCATGGAGCTGCTCAAGGCCCAGATGGGGATTCTGGGATGTTCATGGAGCAGTGCATTGAAATGATCCTGAGGCAGGGCGTAATTAAGCTCAGACTAACTAAACCTGGCTCACAGCGCTCGAGTTTGACCCAATGAAGTCCCACCATAAGAAGTGAGTTCAGGTGATCCCAGCAGCGATTCCCAGCGGGATTTTAGGCAGAGCTGTGTTTGGATCCAGTGGGAGCACATGGATCTGGTGCCATTCCCAGCTGTTCCCCGTTCCCTCTCTGCTGGTGATAGTGGAACACTGGAAAATGTCAAAGACAGAACTCTAAAATGTTGGGCTTTGTGTTTTCTCAGATCACTGCACCTGTGTAAGCAGTATGACAAATGATATAATTGTTAGATGTGATGAGTGTTTAGTAATTAAGTATAATTATTATATAACCGTAAGAAGAATCATGAGAAACTCTTGGAAATTGAACGGGGGCTACGTTTAGCTGAAATCTACGTATAAAACAGAAAAATATAAGTTTAATAATTGACATGAAAGTTATGTAAGGATAGAGTATAAAACACCTTCACCTCCAATGTATGGTGGGAATCAGATTTGGGTTGCAATACCCCAATTCCCAGAGCTCTTAATAAAAAACTCCTCATATAATCACTGTGTGATTGTGTGTTTTGAACAATAACACTGGGATCCAGTGAAGGATCAGTGAAGGATCAGTGAAGGATCCAGTGAAGGATCAGTGAAGGATCCAGTGAAGGATCAGTGAAGGACCCAGTGAAGGATCCAGTGAAGGATCAGTGAAGGATCAGTGAAGGATCAGTGAAGGAATCAGTGAAGGATCCAGTGAAGGATCAGTGAAGGATCAGTGAAGGATCAGTGAAGGAACCAGTGAAGGATCCAGTGAAGGATCCAGTGAAGGATCAGTGAAGGAACCAGTGAAGGAACCAGTGAAGGATCCAGTGAAGGATCCAGTGAAGGATCAGTGAAGGATCAGTGAAGGAATCAGTGAAGGAATCAGTGAAGGAATCAGTGAAGGATCAGTGAAGGATCCAGTGAAGGATCAGTGAAGGAACCAGTGAAGGATCCAGTGAAGGATCAGTGAAGGATCAGTGAAGGATCCAGTGAAGGATCCAGTGAAGGAACCAGTGAAGGATCCAGTGAAGGATCCAGTGAAGGATCAGTGAAGGATCAGTGAAGGATCAGTGAAGGAACCAGTGAAGGACCCAGTGAAGGATCCAGTGAAGGATCAGTGAAGGATCCAGTGAAGGATCCAGTGAAGGATCCAGTGAAGGAACCAGTGAAGGATCCAGTGAAGCATCAGTGAAGGATCCAGTGAAGGATCCAGTGAAGGATCAGTGAACGATCCAGTGAAGGATCCAGTGAAGGATCAGTGAAGGATCAGTGAAGGATCAGTGAAGGATCCAGTGAAGGAACCAGTGAAGGATCAGTGAAGGATCCAGTGAAGGATCAGTGAAGGAACCAGTGAAGGATCCAGTGAAGGATCCAGTGAAGGATCAGTGGAGGATCCAGTGAAGGATCAGTGAAGGATCCAGTGAAGGATCCAGTGAAGGATCAGTGAAGGATCCAGTGAAGGATCCAGTGAAGGATCCAGTGAAGGATCAGTGAAGGATCAATGAAGGATCCAGTGAAGGACCCAGTGAAGGATCAGTGAAGGATCAGTGAAGGATCCAGTGAAGGATCCAGTGAAGGATCAGTGAAGGATCAGTGAAGGATCCAGTGAAGGATCCAGTGAAGGATCCAGTGAAGGAACCAGTGAAGGATCAGTGAAGGATCCAGTGAAGGATCAGTGAAGGATCCAGTGAAGGATCAGTGAAGGATCCAGTGAAGGAACCAGTGAAGGATCAGTGAAGGATCCAGTGAAGGATCAGTGAAGGATCCAGTGAAGGATCCAGTGAAGGATCAGTGAAGGATCCAGTGAAGGATCAGTGAAGGAACCAGTGAAGGATCAGTGAAGGAACCAGTGAAGGATCAGTGAAGGATCCAGTGAAGGATCCAGTGAAGGATCAGTGAAGGATCAGTGAAGGATCAGTGAAGGAACCAGTGAAGGACCCAGTGAAGGATCCAGTGAAGGATCAGTGAAGGATCCAGTGAAGGATCCAGTGAAGGATCCAGTGAAGGAACCAGTGAAGGATCCAGTGAAGCATCAGTGAAGGATCCAGTGAAGGAACCAGTGAAGGATCCAGTGAAGCATCAGTGAAGGATCCAGTGAAGGATCCAGTGAAGGATCAGTGAACGATCCAGTGAAGGATCCAGTGAAGGATCAGTGAAGGAACCAGTGAAGGAACCAGTGAAGGAACCAGTGAAGGATCCAGTGAAGGATCAGTGAAGGATCAGTGAAGGATCCAGTGAAGGATCCAGTGAAGGATCAGTGAAGGATCAGTGAAGGATCAGTGAAGGATCCAGTGAAGGATCCAGTGAAGGATCAGTGAAGGATCCAGTGAAGGATCCAGTGAAGGATCCAGTGAAGGATCCAGTGAAGGATCAGTGAAGGATCCAGTGAAGGATCAGTGAAGGATCCAGTGAAGGAATCAGTGAAGGATCCAGTGAAGGATCAGTGAAGGATCAGTGAAGGATCCAGTGAAGGAACCAGTGAAGGATCCAGTGAAGGATCAGTGAAGGATCCAGTGAAGGATCCCAGTTTAAGAAGGACGTGGGAATGTTGGAGCGAGTCCAGACGAGGCCTTGGAGCTGACAAAGGAACTGGAGCATCTTCCCTATGGAGCTGGGAGAGCTGGGAATGCTCATCCTGGGGAGGAGAAGGATGTGGGCAGAGCTCAGAGCAACTGCCAGGGTCTGAAGGGGCTCCAGGGAAACTGGAGAGGGAATTTTCCTCAGGAGCTGGAGGGGACAGGACACAGGGATGGGCTCAGGCTGACAGAGACGAGGTTTAGATGGATTTTGGGGAGGAATTCCTCCTTGGGAGGGGCTGGGATGGAATTCCCAGAGCAGCTGAGGCTGCTCCTGGATCCCTGGCAGTGTCCAAGGCCAGGCTGGATCACTCTGGGACAGTGGGAGGGGTCCCTGCCCATGGCATGGGTGGCACTGGATGGGCTTTAAGATCTTCTCCAACACAAACAATTCCATGATTCTTTTGCAATTCTATCCTTTAAAGTCTCTTGTTGAGACAAATTAAAACATTTATATTAATAAGACATTTATTTCTTTCAGATTGCTAAATACATGGAAGTAAAAAAAACAAATAAGTTGTTTTGGTGTGAAGTTGGGGGTATTTTAAAATTTATTGTCCTTTTTTTTTAACCTCTTGTAATAAAAGAGGGAGGAGATGAAATTTAAAAATGAAAAAGTTAAATCTGTTTTATAAAGGGTTTAAATGCAATTTTTAAAAGGGTGCCCAGAGGAGCTGAGGCTGCCCCTGGATCCATGGAAGCTCCCAAGGCTGGGATGGGGCTTGGAGGAATCTGGGACAGTGGGAGGTGTCCCTGCCCCTCCAGGAGTGGCACTGGGTCATCCTTAGGGTCCCATCCAGCCCAAACCATTCCACTGGATCCACTTGGATCACCAGCTCCTTTCACATCCTGATTTTTGTCTTTGCCTCACACTCCTGAGAAATCTGTACATTTTCCCTGCAGAGGACACCAAGGGATGGAAAAATTCCTTCTCCAAACTCCGAGTTCCACTTCCAGGCACAGAACAACCAAGGGGTGTTTTAGGCACAGTTCATTCCTGATTTTTCTCCTTCAATTTTCCTTCACGTTTTATCAAATCCTGAGCCTGGGACTGAGATCAGGTAAGCCAGGCTGGGAACCCTGTCCCTGCTGTGTCCCAACCTCTGGGAGTTCATTTTCCCTGCTTTACTCATTAACTCCCTGCCAGCTCTGCCTGATTAAAAATTCCTGCCCCAAGCAGAAAAGTGTGGGACAAAGGGATTGTTTAACCATCCCAAGGGGGATTGCATGGATGGAGCAACAAAAACCCTCATCATTTATTCAGGACTGGACTTTCTCTGCAATATCCCCCTGGTTTTCCATTTATTCCAAGCTCTGATCCCGTGGAGTTGGAGAACATCGACCTCTGGCAATGTTAAACTCCAGGGCCGGGCTGGAGCTCACAGTGGAATTTTTAGGGAGCATTTTCCTGCCCCTGAGGAATCATTAATGAAGTTTCACGGATAAGAAAATTCCTGCCACACCAAATCTGTGTCCTGGGTTGTTCCCACCATATCCATGTCATCCCAGACCGGCTTGGGATGGAAGAGAGTTTAACACCCCCTAATTCCAACCCTCCTAATCCCGTTTTAAGTTTTGCATTTTGGGGTTGCTGTGCTGGGAGGAAGCCAGGACTGTGATGCTCCACCAAACCCAGGGATGCAGGGCAGTGAGGATCCCAGAATTCCAGCATGGTTTGGGTTGGAAGGGCCTTTAAGGATCATCCCATTCATCTCCTGGATGGGCACGGACACCTTCCACCATCCCAGGGTGCTCCAAACCCTGTCCAAGCTGGCCTTGGACAATTCCAGGTCAGACTGGAGGAAAACACTCCTGGATTTCTCCTTTCAGTGCCCTTTAAGGGATCCTTTAATCCCGGATTCTCTGGGATTAAAGGGATGGAAAGGAGATCCTGGCATTCCTTGTTCCAAGAGGAGACACAAAACCAAGGAAGTGGCACTGGCCAGACCTTTCCTGCCTCTTCTGCTCCCCTTTCCAGACTCTGGCCAAGAGGAATCCATGGAGATTTCCCAATCATTCCTGAGGATGAGGATGAGGATGAGGATGAGGATGAGGATGAGGATGAGGATGAAGCCTCGGGGCAATGAGGTCGCTGTCACCCAGCTGTGCCCCCATTCCAGGCTTTTGGCAGCTCCTTGGGCTGAATCCAGGGAATGCCAAGGGCCTTAATGAGGCAAAGGAAAAGCCAAAGGTGTTTTCAGAGACCTCCTGTCACCTCTCCATAAATATTTAAATGTTGGAGTGCAGTGCCAGCTTCCCCTGGAATTCCTGTCACTGCTGGGACAACAAAACCTCCTCCTTTCTCAAGCACATTCCCATCCTGAATCCCCCTTTGGAAAATGGAATTATTCCTGAGATGTTTTGGTCTGGAAGAAGAGTTCAGGCAAATCTTCATTTCCTCTGTTAATCACAGCCAAGCACAGAGATCCCAGAAAATTCCCTGCATTTTCCACAGAGATCCCAGAAAATTCCCTCCATTTCCACAGAGATCCCAGAAAATTCCCTCCATTTCCTCAACTCCCACGTGCAACAAATGGAGCCCCAGCTGGGATCCCAGGATCTCAGAGGTCTTTTCCAACAGAATTGGTCCTGTGACCCTCTGAAATGCTGGGATTTTCGTCCATGGATGAAGCTCCACAGCAGGGGGAGGTTCGGGAGAGTCGGGAATTTGGGCTGGACAATCCCAAAGGATATAAAAGGTGGGCAGGGTTCATCCAGTGGGTTCCTCAATAATCAGCTGCTGGCTCCAAATGTTCATCCTATCTGACTGTGCTTCCACCAGAGAATTCCAGCCCAAACTGAGAATATTCCCACTGCATCCCATGGAAAGTTTGGAAAAAGTGCTGTGGAGTCACAAAAACCTTTGGTTTCCATAAGTAAGGAAAAAATAATAAAAAAAATTATGGGGGAAATGGTCAACCTCCTCTGGGACTCCCAGCATAGGGAAGACCTGGAACTGCTGGAAGTGAATCCAGAGGAGGCCCCAGAGCTGCTCAGGGCTGGAGCCAGGCTGGGAGAGCTGGGAATGTTCCCCTGGAGAGGAGAAGCTCCAGGGGAGAGCTCAGAGCCCCTGGCAGGGCCTGGAGGGGGCTCCAGGAGAGCTGGAGAGGGACTGGGGACAAGGGATGGAGGGACAGGACACAGGGAATGGCTCCCAGTGCCAGAGGGCAGGGATGGGTGGGAGATTGGGAATTGGGAATTCCTGGCTGGGATGGAATTCCCAGAGCAGCTGTGGCTGCCCCTGGATCCCTGGAATGTCCAAGGAAAGGCTGGAGCACCCTGGGGCAGTGGAGGTGTCCCTGCCATGGAATGGGATGGGATTGGGATAATCCTTAAGGTCCCTTCCCACCCAAACCACTCTGGGATCCTATGACAGGAACGATGAACTGTGATGATCCCAAATTCCATTTCATTCCCAATCCAAGCTCTCCTTTACTTTCCAGCTCCTGAACTAAACCCCCTCTGATGGAAAAGTTTGGCACAAGAAACTTAAATAATTTTTTTATCTCTCAATGAACAATATCCAACAAACACTCACGGATTCCATGGATTGATAAAGGATATTGGAATGAGCATTCAGGTGATTTTTTAATAAAAACCAGGATTTGGGGTTTCTTAAAGCTCAGCGAGGGCAAATCCTGAAGCTGCAGCCACGAGGAAAACAAGGAGAATCCTCCCTGGTTTATTTCCCAACCACAGCAACAGCAGGAGTCGGGGTTTCACGAGGGGCTGCGATGACTCTGCAGAGTAAACTTTGGGAAACTTTGGAAAAACAACTCCATTTGTCGGGGAGCCGCAGGCTGCTGAGTGACAGCCAGGGAACAAAGGCTGCACAACACACCCCGAGCCAGCCCGCGTTCCCCTCCTCTGGCTCCTGGGACTGGCAGGCGCTTGAAAGGCTGGGAATTTTCAACAGCTGCATTTTCAGATCTTTCTCCCTGAAAAATATGACATTTTAATGATATTTCTATAAGTTTAATAATAATATTTCTATAGGTTTAATCATATTTCTGTAAGTTTAATAATATTTCCATAAGTTAAATAATTTCTATTTAATCATATTTCGATAAGTTTAATAATATTTCTGTAAGTTAAATAATTTCTATTTAATTATATTTCTATACGTTTAATAATATTTCTATAGGTTAAATAATTTCTATTGAATCATATTTCGATAAGTTTATTAATATTTTTATAAGTTAAAAGAATTTCTATTGAATCATTTTTCTATAAGTTTAATAATATTTCTATAGGTTAAATAAT
>JANCRA010000226.1:130457-189503 GCA_024362935.1 Setophaga petechia | reverse complement strand
TTAAACTGAACTGCTAATTCAAACTGAACTGCTAATTTAAACTGCTGCCTAATTTAAACTGCACTGTTAGTTTAAACAAAACTGCTCTCTAATTTAAACTAACCTGCTAATTTAAACTGAACTGCTCATTTAAACTAATTCCATGTCAGAAAAACCCTCATTTGGGGAGGAGATTCCTCAAATTCCCAGCTCCAAACCCCTCATCCCAATGTCCCACACAGATCCCTCCGGCTTCTAATTATGGAAATTACAGAAATTATGGGCTGTGCAAATGCAGAGTAAGGGGAAAAAGGGAATGAGGGCTGTGGTTCATCCCAAAGGTGGGTTAAATCCTGGGAAACTCAACCAGCAGTGCTGTCCTTAAACTTCTTCCCACAGCACAGGGTGGATTCCAGAGGCTGGCAGGAGATATTCCAGGAATTGGAATTCTGCCTGCTCCAAGGGTCCGGGAATGCTGATTTAAAGGGAAATCCTGATTTTAAGGGAATTCTGATTTAATGGAATGCTAATTTTAAGGGAATGCTGATTTAATGGGAATGCTGATTTCATGGGAATGCTGATTTAAAGGGAAATCCTGATTTTTAAGGGAATGCTGATTTCATGGGAATGCTGATTTAAAGGGAAATCCTGATTTTTAAGGGAACTCTGATTTCATGGGAATGCTGATTTAAAGGGAAATCCTGATTTTAAGGGAAATCCTTATTTTTAAGGGAATTCTAATTTAATGGGAATGCTGATTTAATGGGAATGCTGATTTAAAGGGAAATCCTGATTTTAAGGGAATTCTGATTTAATGGGAATGCTGATTTAAAGGGAAATCCTGATTTTAAGGGAATCCTGATTTTAAGGGAATTCTGATTTAGTGGGAATGCTGATTTAAAGTGAAATCCTGATTTAAAGGGAAATCCTGATTTTAAGGGAATCCTGATTTAATGGGAATGCTGATTTAAAGGAAAATCCTGATTTTAAGGGAATCCTGATTTTAAGGGAATTCTGATTTCATGGGAATGCTGATTTAATGGGAATGCTGATTTAAAGGGAAATCCTGATTCTGATTTCATGGGAATGCTGATTTAATGGGAACGCCAAATCAAAGGGAATTCCATGGAGAGCAAAGGCCCATCGGGACAAGAGAAGAGGAGCAGGACTGAGCTCTCCACTGAGATTCCAGCCTGGAATTATAAATCCAGGTCTAAAAAAGATGGATCATTTCACTTGGAGGTCACTAAACCACTCAGAATTTCACTTGACTTTGGGACTGTAACAGAATTTTGATATTATGGATACAAAATCCATAGAGGAAGATTTAAAAAGGTTCCAGCTGAATCATCCTCATTTGTTGGCAGAATCCATTCCCAGCTCCAGAGGAACCTGGAGAAGGTGGAGGCTCCCACCTTGACCCAAATCACCCAGTTTGGGTGAAACATGAAACTGGTTTAACTGGACATGAAAATTGGACATGAAACTGTTTTAACTGGACATGAAAATTGATTTATTTGGTATTTGTGAGGGAATTTTAGGTAGTTTTGGGGCTTTCCAAGTGTTTTGCCAAGGCTACCACAATCCAATTCCAGGTGTTTTCCTTAAATCCTTTAAGGAGAAAGAAAAAAAAATCCTCCTTTTTAGCTAAAAATGGCTGATTTTTTTAAAAAAAGCACACAGAAAGGGAAGAGTAAAGTGGAGATGGACTCACTTAAAAAGAAAAAAAAATCCTCCTTTTTAGCTAAAAATGGCTGATTTTTTTTAAAAAAGCACACAGAAAGGGAAGGGTAAAGTGGAGATGGACTCACTTAAAAAGAAAAAAAAAATCCTCCTTTTTAGCTAAAAATGGCTGATTTTTTTTAAAGCACACAGAAAGGGAAGGGTAAAGTAGAGATGGACTCACTTAATTCCAGTGCCCAGAAAAATAGGAATGATCCATTCCATCTTTGGGAATTTCCACAGTTTGCTGCCTTGAAATAAAATTCACTGAAATCATTGTTGAGTTTGACCTTTTTCTCCTCAAAATTAAACTGGATTCCTGTGGGGTAGGATGGGCACTCTGTGGGATCACCATGCCAAAAAAATATTGAAGGACCATCAAGGAGCGAGAAATTCCATTTTTAAAAGATTATTATATAAAAAATTGTTATATAATAAAAAATTTTATATAATAAAAAATTATTATATAAAAAATTCTCTGGGATATGAAGCAGCTTTAGAAGGGAGCAGGGAAGAGTTGACCTTTGGAGATGTCAAATCCGTGATTCCCAGAAAGGAAAATTTCCTTCTCCCAATGACAAAAACCTTTTGCTCCCAGATGAGATCATTCCTGGGAGTTGTAGGGATTGCAGGATAAGGGTTCATAAGGATTGAAATTTATCATTTAGAGGTTCTGGGATGTCACGGACACTTTGGGGCTGGGATAAAAGCTGGAATCTGGCTGAGAGGAGCAACACTGAATTACTCACCAGGGCTTCTCCCAGGGTGGGAATTGTCTGCTCCTCCCTGGAATTCACTGCCCTCTCCTTGATGTGGTTGGAGGGGAGGATTATCCGTAGGAATATTACAAATCCTTGCTGGCTTTGAGGAAAGGAAACATTTACATTGGCCCCATGTCTGGGATAATAAATCCCAAATTCAGCAATCCATTAAAACAATGGCCGGAGGAACTGGAGGTGGATTTTGGGACTCAATTCCGAGCTCCCGATGGAGGGAAATGATGGAACAGGAGGGTGGGGGATTTGGGATACTCCTGGTGTTGTTTAAAAGTCATTTTTGGATGGACACAAAGGATTTTCCCTCCCTGTGAGTGGGTGTGGAGTTGTTTCATCAATTCCGTCACATGCTGAGCCCTTATCCCACAAAACCACAGGGATGAGACCTCCCCAAATGGCAGAGCCTGCTTTCCCCTCTTCCACGCTCTTCCCACTGCAGCAGGATCCAGGAAAAGCCAGGAGAACTGGGAATTCTGATCCTGTGGGATCATGGAATGGTATCCACCAAAAACACAGGGATGAGACCCCAAAAATGGCAGAGCCTCCTTTCCCTCTTCCCACTGCAGCAGGATCCAGGAAAAGCCAGGAGAACAGGGAATTCTGATCCTGTGGGATTATGGAATCATGTCCACCAAAATCACAGAGATGAGACCCCCAGAATGGCAGAGCCTCCTTTCCCCTCTTCCACGTTCTTCCCACTGTAGCAGGATCCAGGAAAAGCCAGGAGAACAGGGAATTTGGATCCTATAGGACCGTGGAATGGTATCCACCAAAATCAAAGGGATGAGACCCCAAAAATGGCAGAGCCTCCTTTCCCCTCTTCCACACTCTTCCCACAGCAGCAGGATCCAGGAAAAGCCAGGAGAACAGGGAATTCAGATCCTGTAAGATTATGGAATTATGTCCACCAAAATCATGGGATGGGACCCCAAAATGGCAGAACCTCCTTTTCCCTCTTCCCACTGCAGCAGGATCCAGGAAAAGCCAGGAGAGCAGGGAATTCTGATCCTGTGGGATTATGGAATTGTATCCACCAAAACCACAGAGCCTCCTTTCCCCTCTTCCATGCTCTTCCCACTGCAGTAGGATCCAGGAAAAGCCAGAACTGGGAATTCTGATTGTGGAATAATGGAATTATATCCACCAAAACCACAGAGATGAGACCTCCCAAATGACAGAGCCTCCTGTCCCCTCTTCCACACTCTTCCCACTGCAGCAGGATCCAGGAAAAGCCAGGAGAACAGGGAATTCTGATCCTGTGGGATTATGGAATCATGTCCACCAAAACCACAGAACCTCCTTTCCCCTCTTCCACGTTCTTCCCACTGCAGCAGATCCAGGAAAATCCTGAAGAACTGGGAATTCTGATCCTGTGGGATTGTGGAATCGTGTCCACCAAAATCATGGGATGAGACCCCAGAACGGCAGAGCCTCCTTTTCCTCTCTTCCATGTTCTCCCCACTGCAGTTGGATCCAGGAAAAGCCAGGAACACAGGGAATTCACATCCTGTAAGATTATGGAATTATGTCCACCAAAATCATGGGATGAGACCCCCAGAATGGCAGAACCTCCTTTTCCCTCTTGCACACTCTTCCCACTGCAGCAGGATCCAGGAAAAGCCAGGAGAACTGGGAATTCACATCCTGTAGGATCATGGAATGGTGTCCACGCAGCCCAAAGGATTCAAGGAATACACCAGGGAGATTTTGGCCCAGCAGGGAGATCTCCCAAAAATTGTGAGGGAAATGGACCTGAGATGGAGAGAAAGGAACCCCACATTCCCAGCAGGTGATCGGATAAAATCCAGCACGTGCCAAAATTCCCAGCCAAGGGAATCAGGAATTCCAGAGGGGATCCCATCCCTCCCATCCAGCTGTGGAGAGACAGAAGAAAATGAACCAAAAAATGTCCAAACCCTCAAACCACCCTCAAAACCACCTGAGAGGGGACAGTGGCACTGAAGACTTTTCCCATTGGAATTCTGGCCTTGGGAATGATTTGGGATGAGCTGGGATCAGTTTCCCACCTCCAGCCAGGATTTCAGGCTCCAGGACTGCTGGAGCTTCTCCTGGTCCTTATTTTTAGATCATCTTGTGCAGTCCTTCCCTCAGGATGAGTCACTTGGAATCAGCTGCTCCAGGAGTTACACAAAAGTTTTATTTTCTCCCAAAGTTCTGGCAAGGGACGGAGCTGAGCACTGTCAGCATTCCTGGCTGGAAGTGATAACTCAGCTCCGGCTGCCAGGAGGAAAACTCATCCTGAAAATGCTCCCGGGGGAAGAAAAGAGCTTTAAAAACTTGTGGAGGCTGGAGATAAATGGGGTTTTTCAGCTGGTCTGGGGCTCCGGAGATTCCAAAAAATTTCAGCTGATCAGGAGGTCCAGGGATTCCCAAAATTTCAGCTAATTGGGCTGACAGGAGTTCCAGAGATTCCCAAAAATTTCAGCTGATCAGGAGCTCCAGGGACTTCCAAAATTTCAGCTAATTGGGATGACAGGAGCTCCAGAGATTCCCAAAAATTTCAGCTGATCAGGAGCTCCAGGGACTTCCAAAATTTCAACTAATTAGGCTGACAGGAGCTCCAGAGATTCCTGAAATTTCGGCTGATCAGGAACTCCATGGACTCCCAAAATTTCAGCTGATCAGGAGCTCCAGGGATTCCCAAAATTTCAGCTAATTGGGATGACAGCAGCTCCAGAGATTCCCAAAAATTTCAGCTGATCAGGAGCTCCAGGGATTCCTAAAATTTCAGCTAATTGGGCTGACAGGAGCTGCAGAGATTCCCAAAAATTTCAGGTGATAGGAACTCCAGGGATTCCCAAAATTTCAGCCAATTGGGATGACAGGAGTTCCCGAGATTCCCAAAAATTTCAGCTGGTCAGGAGCTGCAGAGATTCCCAAAATTTCAGCTGATCAGGAGCTCCAGGGATTCCCAAAATTTCAACTAATTGGGATGACAGGAACTCCATGGACTCCCAAAAATTTCAGCTGATCAGGAGCTCCAGAGATTCTCAAAATTTCAGCTGATTGGGAGCTCCAGGGACTCCCAAAAATTCAGCTTATTGGGCTGAGAGGAACTCTAGAGATTCCCTGATTTCAGCTGATCAGGAACTCCAGGGACTCCTAAAATTTCAGCTAATTGGGATGACAGGAGCTTCAGAGATTCCTGAAATTTCAGCTGATCAGGAACTCCAGGGACTTCCAAAAATTCAGCTGATCAGGAGCTCCACAGATTCCCAAAATTTCAGCAAATTGGGATGACAGGAGCTCCAGAGATTCCCCAAAATTTCAGCTGATCAGAAGCTCCAGAGATTCCCAAAATTTCAACCGATCAGGAGCTCCAGGGACTTCCAAAATTTCAGCTGATCAGGAAATCCAGGGACTCCTAAAATTTCAGCTAATTGGGATGACAGGAGTTCCAGAGATTCCCAAAAATTTCAGCTGATTATGAGCTCCAGGGACTTCCAAAATTTCAACTAATTGGGCTGACAGGAGCTCCAGAGATTCCTGAAATTTCGGCTGATCAGGAGCTCCAAGGACTTCCAAAATTTCAGCTGATCAGGAGCTCCAGGGACTCCTAAAATTTCAGCTAATTGGGATGACAGCAGCTCCAGAGATTCCCAAAAATTTCAGGTGATAGGAACTCCAAGGATTCCCAAAATTTCAGCCAATTGGGATGACAGGAGTTCCCGAGATTCCCAAAAATTTCAGCTGGTCAGGAGCTGCAGAGATTCCCAAAATTTCAGCTGATCAGGAGCTCCAGAGATTCCCAAAATTTCAGCTGATCAGGAACTCCTGGGACTCCCAGAATTCATGGTCCCAGGGAACGAAACCCAAACCAGGTTCAGGATAAAATTCTGTTTCCAAGTTAAAATCCATAAGAGATCCAGGAATGAAACACTTCCATCCATTATAAAGTGGATAACAGGACTGATAAGGGACCAGCTCTTATCTCCTCCCAGGAGGAGGAGATAATTTTTGCTTATCAAAATCGATCCAAGCCATTGAGGAAAAAATTTGGGAATGTTTCAAATGAGGATTGAGGTTTTCCCAAGCCCCTGTGGAATGTTGCTGGAATGCTTTGTGAAATGTTCCTCTTGCATTTCCCTTCTTAAATGGGGCACAGGGACAAAATCTGTGGAATTCAGCTGGATCATGGATTGAAATTCCTGGAATATCAGCCTTTGGATTGGTCCTGCAGCTCTCAGAAATTTTTATGGAGATTTTTTAACGTTATTTTTTATTTTTTTCCCCCTTCCATAGGAAACCTGCCCTGATTTTGGCATCTTGGAGACACAAGAAATCAGGGAATGGAGGGAAAAGGAGGGGAAAAAAGGGGGGAAAACCTCTCAGTTCTGCATCCCATTGGAATTTGGTTTTCCAGCTGCTCATTGGAAGTGTGAAATTCCTTGTGGAGATAAAAACATCTGGATCTGAGGCATCTCTGTCTCATCTGAGGCTGGGCCTCATTTCCAGCTTCCCAAGAATATCCCTATGGAATTCTCTCTTCTCCAAAGAAATGAAGGAATAAATCAATCCCTGGGATCAGTTGCTTGTTCAGGGATTCAAGGATCCGGCTTCAACTGGATCAAGTATTTTATCCAAATACCCATATTTATATAAATATTCCCTTTATGCCAATACCCAGCTGAAAATCCAGATGTTTTATTCCCTGTATGCCAATATCCAGCTGGAAATTGGAATGGTTTATTCCCTTTATCCCAATATGCATCTAAAAATCCAAATGTTTTATTCCCTTGATCCCAATATCCAGCTGGAAATTGGGATGTTTTATTCCCTTGATCCCAATATGCAACTGGAAATTGGGATGGTTTATTCCTTTTATTCCTGTATCCAGCTGGAAATTTTGATGTTTTATTTCCTTTATTCCAATATCCCGCTAGAAATCCAAGTGTTTTATTCCCTTTATCCCAATGTGAATCTGAAAATCCAAATGTTTTATTCCCTTTATCCCAATATCCAGCTGCAAATCCAAATGTTTTATTCCCTTTATCCCAATATGTAGCTGGAAACTGCAATCTTGTATTCCCTTTATGCCAATATCCAGCTGGAAATTGGGATGGTTTATTCCCTTTATCCCAATATCCAGCTGGGAATTTGGAAGTTTTATTCCCCTTATTCCAATATCCCACTAGAAATCCAAGTGTTTTATTCCCTTTATCCCAAAATGCGTCTGAAAATCCAAATGTTTTATTCCCTTGATCCCAATATCCAGCTGGAAATCCAAGTGCTTTATTCCCTTGATCCCAATATCCAACTGGAAACTGGGATGGTTTATTCCCTTTATCCCAATATACATCTGAAAATCCAAATGTTTTATTTCCTTTATCCCAATATCCAGCTAGAAATTGGGATGTTTTATTCCCTTGATCCCAATATCCAGCTGAAAATCCAAGTATTTTATTCCCCTTATCCCAATATGCATCTGAAAATCCAAATGTTTTATTCCCTTCATCCAATATCCAGCTGCAAATCCAAGTGCTTTATTCCCTTGATCCCAATATGCAGCTGGAAACTGCAATCTTGTATTCCCTTTATCCCAATATCCAGCTGGAAATTGGGATGGTTTATTCCCTTTATCCAAATATGCAATTGGAAATTGGGATGGCTTATTCCTTTTATTCCTGTATCCAGCTGGAAATTTGGGTGTTTTATTTCCTTTATTCCAATATCCCGCTAGAAATCCAAGTGGTTTATTTCCTTTATCCCAATATCCAGCTGCAAATCCAAGTGCTTTATTCCCTTGATCCCAATATGCAGCTGGAAACTGCAATGTTGTATTCCCTTTATCCCAATATCCAGCTAGAAATTGGGATGGTTTATTCCCTTTATCCAAATATCCAATTGGAAATTGGGATGGTTTATTTCCTTTATCCCATATCCAGCTGCAAATCCAAAAGTTTTATTCCATTTATCCCAATCTCCAGCTGCAAATCCTGATGTCCATCAGAAAATGAAAGCAGTAAATAAGGAAACATCCCATGGGAATTTTCCCTGTCCCCTGTGCAATGCACGTCCTGCTTTCCAGGGCCTCCAGGATCCCATTGGGAATCCCACCTGGGATTCTCTTTATCATGGGATCATGGAATGGTTTGGATTGGGAGGAATCAAAAAATTAAAAATTTAAGATTTAATTTTTAAGGATTTTTTCCCACGGCAGGGGAACACCTTCCACTATCCCAGAGTGCTCCAAGCTCCATCCAAGCAGACCTTGGACAATTCCAGGGATGGGGATTAAGGCTGGAAAAGACTTTTGGGATCATTGAGTCCAACTTCAAACATCCTTGAGGGGCACCTTGGCCCCACAGGGACTTTTAAGGAATTTTTCTCCGTTTGGATGTGGATGAACAACTCGGACCCTCCCAGGCTTGAACCTCCTGCCCTCTGTGCCTTCCCAATTTCCATGGAAAAAGATAAAAATAACTCCAGGGAAAAGCTCCGTGGGCAGGGATGGCCTCGTTTGTCAGGGGTGATTAACGCCATGAATAAATTATCTCCAAGCGCATTAATTAACGTCCTGTTCTTTCCATTCCGAGGGGCACGGATTGAACCTTGGGATTGAGCTGCCAGCCAAAAAAAATGGTTAATCCCAAAAAATGGGCACGAGCAGGAGCCAAGGACACAACCTTTGTTTTGCCAACAGGTCCAGCACAACAAGCGTGAGGCGGGAAGAGAAATCCGTGGAAGAATTCCCAGCGGGAAAGGAGTTACTCATTCATCCTGAAGGTCGTTGTTGGCACTGGAAGAGGAGTTAAAGATTGACCCAGCCCGAGCTGAGGCTGGAAAACAGGAGGGGAATTTGGGATTGGAGCCTGGTCCCAGGCTGGGTGATCCCAAACCGCAGGAATAACTCCCTGCATTTTCAACAGGATCCTGGGAGCGCTTGGATTACACCTGGAGCATTCCCAGAGGATCTGGAGAGCAGCAGCCTGCCTGCAGCTCCCTGGTGATTCTGGAATCCCAGATTCCTGAAATCCTGGAGTCCCAGAATCCCAGATTCCCAATATCCCAGAATCACAGAACCCCAGAACCCCAATATCACAGAACCACAGAACCACAGACTCCAGGAATCTTGGAATCCTAGAATCACAGGATTCCAGAATCCCAGAATCCAAATATCCCAGAATCCCAGAATGCAGGAATCCTAATGTCCCAGAATCACAGAATCCCAATATCCTAGAATCCTAATATCCCAGAATCCCAGAATCCAAATATCCTAGAATCCCGATATCCCAGAATCCCAATATCCCAGAATCACAGAATTCCAGAATCCCAATATCCCAGAATCACAGAATTCCAGAATCACAGAATTCCAATATCCTAGAATCCAAATATCCCAATATCCTAGAATCCCAATATCCCAGAATCCCAATATCCTAGAATCCCAATATCCCAGAATCCCAGAATTCCAGAATCCCAATATCACAGAATCACAGAATTCCAGAATCACAGAATTCCAGAATCACAGAATCCCAATATCCTAGAATCCCAATATCCCAGAATCCCAGAATCCAAATATCTTAGAATCCCAATATCCCAGAATCACAGAATTCCAGAATCTCAGAATCCCAATATCCCAGAATCCCAGATCCACAGACTCCAGGAATCTCAGAATCCTAGAATCACAGAATTCCAGAATCCAAATATCCCAGAATCACAGAATTCCAGAGTGCCAGAATCACACAATCACAGAATTCCAGAATTCCAGAATTTCAATATCCCAGAACCACAGAATTCCAGAGTGTCAGAATCACACAATCACAGAATTCCAGAATCCCAGAACCCCAATATCCCAGACTCATGGAATTTCAGAGTCCCAGAACCCCAGGATTCCACAATCCCACAATCCCAGAACCCCAGAATCCACCATGGGTAGAGCTGGAAGGGAGCAGGATAAACCCAAACTCTGATCCAAGCTCCCTGCCCCAGCAGGACCAGATTTTTCCAGTCCCTCCCAACTTTTCCAGCTGCAATTCCTCACATCTCACTTCCAGAGGATCAGCTGCAGATCCAAGTCCCATATTCAGGGCTCTCTGTCCCATATTTCACTGTCAGGGGTGGGAATTGTCCCAAAAATATCAAAATGTGGTGGACCTGGAAGTGCTGATTTATGGCTGGATTCAGTTCTAGAGGTCTTTTCCTTAATCATTTCCTTAATAATTCCCTAATTCCACAAATTTTAAATCTAAATTATGGGATAAAAGATACAGAAACCACTTCAAACCCTCGCAAGACTCGTGTGGGGATGGCAGCATTCCCAGAAAACAGCTGAGAAATTGGGAATGTCCTGCTTGGAAAATTCTTTCCTCAGTAATTCATTCCAAAATTGTGGAATTTTGAAGTGTGAGGATGAGGAATTGGAGGAAGGGCTGAACTTGAATCCCCACAGGAATTTGGGGTGTATTTCATATTTCTTCCAGGAATGGGCTGGATTGGGATCCTGTGGCTGCTTCCATAGGAATTCCTGACTGGGATTTCCCTTTCCTGGTTATCCCTTAAAAAACCATTTATTGTTCAATTTTAAAAATTGAAATTTTAGCTGCTTCCCACTCCCCTATATCCTTTCCAACAAGATTTTTACTTTGAAAGCTGCAAGAAGAGTTAAACTTGAGCCAGGCAGGAGAACTGAGCCCAGCTCAGCCGTGAAAAGCCAGGCCTAAAATTAAACTCAGGCAATAAATTCCTTGTTCAAGCTGGACTTTGAGCTGAGGTGAGGTAATTCCTAGAAAGGAGCTTTTATTGGGAATTCTGTGGGTGGCTTAGAGGGATTTGATCCATTTTTGTTCTGCTTTATGCTGGAATTCCCTGATTTTGGAAAAGAGATTTTTCCTGAGGTTTCTGAATATCCAACAGCAGGGACTGGAATTCTGTCCCAAGGACTGAGGGCGTGGATCACACCCAGAATCACCTGGAAATGAGCCCCAGCACCTCCACAGCCTCCCTGCCCTTTCTTGACCATGCAAACATTCCCATTCCAACAAATATTTCCAGGGATTCGAGTTCAGGGGTCCTCAAGCACTTCCCAGAATTCCGGGATGAGGACACAGCTGGGTCTGGCCTAAATTCCCTTTAAGCCAGGCCCAGCCACACCTGGTCTTAGGAAAAGCTGCAGCAGTAAAAGTTGCTGGTGTTGACCTGGAGAATCCTGATTTATCTCCTTATCCAGAGGGGATAAAGCTGGGATTTGCTGGACCTTCCTGTCTGGATGGAATGTTCCATGTCCCCTTATCCATGAACTTTGTGCTCATCTCACTCCCACCTCATTTTTCCCAGTGCTGGGAAACCAAATTTTCCTCATTGAATAAAAAAATTGGCAATCTCTGTTTCAGCAGAAGCACAGCAGGGGTTTTCCATGGGTTTGGTTTTGTTTTGAAATGGGAATATCCAGGTCTGAGCTGCTCCAGGGACGATATTCCCTGATATTCCCTGATATTCCCTGAAATTCCCTGAAATTCCCTGATATTCCCTGATATTCCCTGATATTCCTTGATATTCCCTGAAATTCCCTGAAATTCCTTGATATTCCCTGATATTCCCTGATACTCCCTGATATTCCCTGGTAGATATTCCCTGAAATTCCCTGATATTCCCTGATATTCCCTGATATTCCCTGAAATTCCTTGAAATTCCCTGAAATTCGCTGATATTTTCTGATATTCCCTGATATTTCCTGATATTCCCTGAAATTCCCTGATATTCCCTGATACTCCCTGATATTCCCTGAAATTCCCTGATATTTCCTGATATTCCCTGAAATTCCCTGAAATTCCCTGAAATTCGCTGATATTTTCTGATATTCCCTGATATTCCCTGAAATTCCCTGATATTCCCTGAAATTCCCTGAAATTCCTTGATATTCCCTGATATTCCCTGATATTCCTTGATATTCCCTGAAATTCCCTGAAATTCCTTGATATTCCCTGATATTCCCTGATACTCCCTGATATTCCCTGGTAGATATTCCCTGATATTCCCTGAAATTCCCTGATAGATATTCCCTGATATTCCCTGAAATTCCTTGAAATTCCCTGATATTCCCTGATATTCCCTGATATTCCGTGATATTCCCTGATATTCCCTGATATTCCCTGAAATTCCCTGATATTCCCTGATACTCCCTGATATTCCCTGAAATTCCCTGATATTCCCTGAAATTCCCTGAAATTCCCTGATATTCCCTGATATTCCCTGATATTCCCTGATATTCTCTGATATTCCCTGATATTCCCTGGAATTCCCTGAAATTCCCTGATATTCCTTGATATTCCCTGAAATTCCCTGATATTCCCTGGAATTCCCTGATACTCCCTGATATTCCCTGAAATTCCCTGATATTCCCTGATATTCCCTGATAGATATTCCCTGATATTCCCTGAAATTCCCTGAAATTCCCTGAAATTCCCTGATAGATATTCCCTGATATTCCCTGATATTCCCTGAAATTCCCTGAAATTCCCTGATATTCCCTGATATTCCCTGATAGATATTCCCTGATATTCCCTGAAATTCCCTGAAATTCCCTGAAATTCCTTGATATTCCCTGATATTCCCTGATACTCCCTGATATTCCCTGGTAGATATTCCCTGATATTCCCTGATATTCCCTGATAGATATTCCCTGATATTCCCTGAAATTCCTTGAAATTCCCTGAAATTCGCTGATATTTTCTGATATTCCCTGATATTCCCTGATATTCCCTGAAATTCCCTGAAATTCCCTGAAATTCGCTGATATTCCCTGATATTCCCTGATATTCCCTGGAATTCCCTGATACTCCCTGATATTCCCTGATATTCCCTGAAATTCCCTGAAATTCCCTGATATTCCCTGATATTCCCTGATATTCCCTCTGTTTTCCAGCCCTTGTTAAACTGTGAATTCCCAGATTTGCAGCTCCTGGTTGGAAATCTTCACCCAAGAAGGTTTTCCTGGAGCTTTTCCTTTCCAAAACTGAATTTCAGTCCAATCCAGGATCATTGAAGGGGAAATTCTCCCATTTCAGCTCCCTTCCATTCGTTTTCCTCATTCCTGTAAAAGCCTGAATGCTTCCAAGTGCTTGGAATCCTTCTTTATTCCCATATTTTGCACATTAAAAGGCAAACCCAATGTTCCAGGATGTATTTAAGTTTTTCAATTCTTCTTTTTTCCCATATTTTGCAAATCAAAAGGCAAACCCAATGTTCCAGGATGTATTTAAGTTTTTCAATTCTTCTTTTTTCCCATTTTTTGCAAATCAAAAGGCAAACCCAATGTTCCAGGATGAATATTAATGTTTTCCATTCTTCTTTATTCCCATTTTTTGCAAATCAAAAGGCAAACCCAATGTTGCAGGATGAAGATAAATGTTTGGAATTCTTCTTTATTCCAACTTCCTACAAATCAAAAGTTCCCATTTCCTACAAATCAAAAGGCAAACCCAACGTTCCAGGATATACTTAAATGTTTTCAATTTTTCTTTATTCACAATTTTTTGCAAACCAAAAGGCAAACCCAATGTTGCAGAATGAATATAAATGTTTGGAAATCTTTATTTCCATTTCCTACAAATCAAAAGGCAAACCAAATGTTCCAGGATGTATTTAAGTTTTTCAATTCTTCTTTTCCCCCATTTTTTGCAAATCAAAAGGCAAATCCAATGTTGCGGGATGAATATAAATATTTTGAATTCTTCTTTATTTCCATTTCCTACAAATCAAAAGTTCCCATTTCCTACAAATCAAAAGGCAAACCCAACATTCCAGGATGTACTAAAATGTTTTCAATTTTCCTTTATTCCCAATTTTTGCAAATCAAAAGGCAAAGCCAATGTTCCAGGATGAATATTAATGTTTTCCATTCTTCTTTATTCCCATTTTTTGCAAATCAAAAGGCAAATCCAATGTTGCAGGATGAATATAAATGTTTGGAATTCTTCTTTATTCCTATTTCCTACAAATCAAAAGGCAAACCCAACATTCCAGGATGTACTTAAATGTTTTCAATTTTTCTTTATTCCCATTTTTTGCAAATCAAAAGGCAAACCCAATGTTCCAGGATGTATTTAAGTTTTTCAATTCTTCTTTTTTCCCATTTTTGCAAATCAAAAGGCAAACCCAATGTTCCAGGATGAATATTAATGTTTTCAATTCTTCTTTATTCCCATTTTTTGCAAATCAAAAGGCAAATCCAATGTTGCAGGATGAATATAAATGTTTGGAATTCTTTATTCCCATTTCCTACAAATCAAAAGTTCTCATTTCCTATAAATCAAAAGGCAAACCCAACATTCCAGGATGTACTAAAATGTTTTCAATTTTTCTTTATTCCCATTTTTTGCAAATCAAAAGGCAAACCCAGTGTTCCAGGATGTATTTAAGTGTTTTCAATTTTTCTTTATTCCCAATTTTTGCAAATTAAAAGGCAAATCCAATGTTGCAGGATGAATATAAATGTTTGGAAATCTTTATTTCCATTTCCTACAAATCAAAAGACAAACCAAATGTTCCAGGATGAATATTAATGTTTTCAATTCTTCTTTATTCCCATTTTTTGCAAATCAAAAGGCAAATCCAATATTCCAACATCTATTTAAGCTTCCCCACTGCAGCTGATGGAAATTTAAGAAGTTTTGACATTTTCAGGGACTTTCTCAGGGCACAACTTTCATCCAAGAGCTGCCAGGGATTGTGCTGGACCCTGAATTCCACCTGGATTTGCCCATCCCAGAAGGAAAATTCAGATATCACAGACAGCTGGAATTCCATCCTCAGCCTGAACAGATCTGGAGATTTTTCTTTTAAACACCAATTTTTAAGCTCAGTTTTATCTCTCATTATCAATTTCTGAGTTGTTTGAACCAAAACTTGCCCTTTAATTCTCAATTTAATCTCCTCCAAGTGCTTTGGGCTGTCCCAGCACCTCTTGGAGCTCCCCCATCCCAAGCTCCCAAATCCAAAGCTGCTGTTCCCAGCCCTAGGGAATAATTCTTGGAGCTGGTTGGGATTTCCCAGAGAGCCAAAAACTCATGGAAAAACTGGAATTTGTCAAACTTCCAACATACTGAAGGAGGAGTTGGACTTTTATTGTCCTTGGGGGTCCCTTCCAAGCCTGGATATTCTATGGGTCTATGATTCCACATATTTGGAATCTCAGTTTTCCCAAAATTTTTCACTTTTCTTGCTGCCCAACAGCTCCCAGTGCCTTTCAGGGAAAGTTTGGAATCCATGGATGCACTGAGCTGCAGATGACCCCAGGAACTCCTTTCTCCCTTCTCCATCTCTCTCCATATTCTCTGAGTAATTCCTAAAAAAATCCCAACTTTATAAGAGTTTAAATTAATTTAATTAATCCCATCCTTGCTTCCCAAGCCCAGAGCAACTCCATGAAGTTCAAGCAGCAAAAATTGTCAGTGATTGCCTCAGATTCCAAACTTCCATGAAAACAAAGAGGAGCCACATCTGCCCACGAGAAGAATAAAAGCTGTTGATGAAGCAAATCCTTGATTATCTTGGAAATCAAGGAAATCAAGGTCTAGGGATGAGGGTGAAATAAATCAATCAGCACATCCTGCCTGGAAAAAACAAAAGCTGGGATACACAAGATCTGATCCTGAGCTGGATTAGCATTCCCTGGAAAAATGGGAAAGGAGATGGAGCTTAAATCTCCTTCAAATGGGGCTTCTACTGATGCCTTGAGCAGGCTGACCTGGAACAGAAACTGGACAGAGCTAAAGAATAAAGCAGGGATTTATGAAAACCCTCCATGGATGCACCTTGGGCAGCACAGGAGCCCAGCCAGGGCTGCACCCAAGATGAACCAAAATGGTCCCAAAATGAACCCAAGATGAACCAAAATGGCCCCAAAATGAACCCAAGATGAACCAAAATGGCCCCAAAATGGTCCCAAGATGAACCAAAATGGCCCCAAAATGCACGAGCGCTCCCGGGCTCTCTCCCTGGGATCAGTTCTGCTCCATTTGCATCTTGCAGTTCATTGTCCCATCCCAGCTTTAGCCCAGGCAGTCCCACCCTGCTTGTTTTTCTCTCTCCAGCCCACGGGGTTTGTGCTCCTGGGCTGAGATTTGGGTCATTTGTCCTTGGTGCCCAGCTGGAGCAGGAATTGTTTTGTCTCCCTGCTCTGTGCACAGAGCTCACCATGCCCTGATGTGAAGCTCAGACCCACACACTGAAGCAGCACAGAATCTGAAAATATAAAAGAACAGAATAAAATATTTTAAAAAAATAAAAGAACAGAATCTGAAAAATATAAAACTGAAATATAAAAGCTCAAACCTGAGGCATCACCAGTGCTCACATCCCTCAGCACTCCCTGGATCCCAACCCAGGCACTGTTTGTGTTTTCCTGCTTTAATTCCTGATCCTGAGATCATTCTGTTGACTCTGATTTTGTGTGTGGCCAAGAACAGACCCAGCCTAAGGCCTCAGGAAAAAGCTTTGGAGCAGCTGGCTCTGCTTCCAAAAACATGGGGGCAATTAATCCCCAAGGAATAATTGGAATTCAGTTGTAGGCAAGACCAGTGGAGCACTTTAGCCTGGACTATTCAGGCCTGCTCTGGGCTTCTCAGGTCTACTCTGGGCTACTCAGGCTTGGTCTGGGCTTCTCGTGCTTAGACTGGGTTACTCAAGATTGTTCTGGGTTTCTCAGGTCTACTCTGGGCTACTCAGGCCCAGTCTGGGCTACTCAGGCCTGGTCTGGGCTACTCAAGTTTGGTCTGGAATTCTTAGGTCTGGTCTGGTTTACTCAGGCCTAGTTTGGGCTACTCGGGATTGGTCTGGGCTGCTCAGGTCTGGTCTGGAATTCTCAGGCCTGGTCTGGACTTCTCAGGCCTAGTCTGGGCTACTCAGGTCTGGTCTGGGCTAGTCAGGTGTGGTCTGCGCTACTCAGGCTTGGTCTGGGGTGCTCAGCCTTGGTCTGGGCTTCTTGGGCTTGGTCTGAGCTACTCAGGTCTGGTCTGGGCTTCTCAGGCCTGATCTGAGTTTCTCAGGCCTATTTTGGGCTTCTCAGGTCTGGTCTGGGCTACTCAGGCTTGGTCTGGAATTCTGTGGTCTGATCTGGTCTTCTCAGGCCTGTTTTGGGCTACTCAAGTTTGGTCTGGAATTCTCAGGTCTGGGCTGGGCTACTCAGGCTTGAATTTGGCTTCTTAGTGCTTGTCTGGGCTACTCAAGTTTGGTCTGAGCTACTCAGGTCAGGTCTAGAATTCTCAGGTCTGCTCTTGGCTTCTCAGGGCTGGTCTGGATTACTCAGGCCTGTTTGGAGCTACTCAGGCTTGGTCTGGGCTACTCAGGCTTGGTCTGGGCTACTCAGGCTTGGTCTGGGCTACTCAGGTCTGGTCTGGGTTGCTCAGGCCTGTTTTGGGCTACTCAGGTCTGCTCTGGGCTTCTCAGATCTGGTCTGGATTACTCAGGCCTGGTCTGGATTACTCAGCCCTGATTACTCAGGGTTGGTCTGGATTACTCAGGCTACTCAGGCCTGTTTGGGGCTACTCAGGCCTGTTTGGGGCTACTCAGGCCTGTTTTGGGCTACTCAGGTCTGCTCTGGGCTTCTCAAGCCTGATCTGAACTTCTCAGCCTGATCTGGGCTACACAAGTCTGGCCTGAACTTCTCAGATCTGGTCTGGACTACTCAGGCCTGGTCTGGGCTGCTTGGGCATGGTCTGTCCATCTCTGGGGCTCTGGCCATCTCTGGGGCTCTGGCCATCTCTGGGGCTCTGGCCATCTCTGTTCATCTCTGGCCATCTCTGTTCATCTCTGGCCATCTCTGTCCATCTCTGGCCATCTCTGGCCATCTCTGTTCATCTCTGTCCATCTCTGTTCATCTCTGTCCATCTCTGTCCATCTCTGTCCATCTCTGTCCATCTCTGGCCATCTCTGTCCATCTCTGTCCATCTCTGGCCATCTCTGTCCATCTCTGTCCATCTCTGGCCATCTCTGTCCATCTCTGTTCATCTCTGTCCATCTCTGTCCATCTCTGGCCATCTCTGTCCATCTCTGGCCATCTCTGTCCATCTCTGTTCATCTCTGTCCATCTCTGGCCATCTCTGTCCATCTCTGTTCATCTCTGTCCATCTCTGTTCATCTCTGTCCATCTCTGGCCATCTCTGTCCATCTCTGTCCATCTCTGTCCATCTCTGTCCATCTCTGTTCATCTCTGTTCATCTCTGTCCATCTCTGTCCATCTCTGTTCATCTCTGTCCATCTCTGGCCATCTCTGGCCATCTCTGTTCATCTCTGGCCATCTCTGTCCATCTCTGTCCATCTCTGTCCATCTCTGTCCATCTCTGTTCATCTCTGTCCATCTCTGTCCATCTCTGGCCATCTCTGGCCATCTCTGTCCATCTCTGTCCATCTCTGTTCATCTCTGTCCATCTCTGGCCATCTCTGGCCATCTCTGTCCATCTCTGTCCATCTCTGGCCATCTCTGGCCATCTCTGTCCATCTCTGTCCATCTCTGTTCATCTCTGGCCATCTCTGTTCATCTCTGTCCATCTCTGTCCATCTCTGTTCATCTCTGTCCATCTCTGGCCATCTCTGGCCATCTCTGTCCATCTCTGTCCATCTCTGGCCATCTCTGTCCATCTCTGTCCATCTCTGTGTCCAGCAGGAGTTTTCCTCTGTCCCCTCATGTCCCCAAACCGTTCCTGGCAGTTTTGCTGAGCTCGCAGCTCGCTCCGGGTCCGGCTGACCCCGGGCTGGCTCATCCCGAAGGAATTGGAAAATTCTCCCTCTCAGGTGTTCATTACCCACCCTGGGGGAGCTTTGGGTAAATCATCAATTCCCAGCTGGATTTTAACCTCAGGTTTGCTGAGGTTTGTGTCGGTGGGGGTTGATTCTTAAAGAAACCGTTCCACAGGCAGGGAAGGAGAAATCATGGAATTATGGAATGGTTTGGGGTGGATGGGACCTTAAATCCCACCCCAGGGTGCTCCAAGCCCCAGTGTCCAACATTTCCAGGGGTCCAGGGGCAGCCACAGCTGCTCTGGGAATTCAGTGCCAGTGACCAATCTGGAAATTTTTTTTAGGGTAATCCCCCAAAAAGTGTTATTAATAAATTTCTGGAAATTATTACATAAAAATATTATTATTAAAAATATATTAAAATATTACTATAAAAAAGAATATATAAAATATTAACACATAAAATAATAATTTTAAAAATAATAAATATATAACCTAACAAATATATTAATTATTGATATAGAAATAATAAATATATAAAATATTAATATATACTATATAATAATGTAATATACTAATAATATAATATATATTAATAATACAATATTATAATATTATAATATATATTATATAATAATATATACAGTGATAAATATATAACTTAATTAATGTAAAATATATAATTTATAAAATAATAAACATGATAATTAATAATCTATAAAATAATTAATAAGAATAGATATATAAATTTATTTTTTTAAACATAAAAAAATAAATATAGAAAAGGAGCCCTTAACACAGTCATGACTTGGAGGGAAGGAACCCACACAATTAATTCTGGAAAAAGAAATAAACAGTAGGAGCTTTTCATATAATAATGGGGTTTTATTTGCTCTATAAATGGGAATTAAGAGCAATCAGAATTTTGGCTGTGCCAGGATCATTGGAACAGCACAAAATCTCTGTTTATGTTTTGATAAAGCTGGAAAAACTCAGAAGGGATCAACAATAAGTTCAGTTTTGGAGCCACCCTTGTTTTGGCAGGCAATTCCCAAACTTTGCCCGTGGCAAAGTGCAACAGGACACCAGGAGCAGCGGGATGGCTCCTAATAAAGCCTGGATTAATTAAACTCAGCCTTTGCAGAGTGTGGGCTGAGTGACCAGAGAGCAGCTGAGCCCAGATGTTCTCAGAATCCAAACAGAGGCACAATCCTTGTTTTTCCAGGGCCACTTCCACTGCTCTGCTCCTTGCCTTTGTCTGCAGATGATTTTATCAATTAGGCTGTAATTAATGTGATTAATTAATTAATGCAATTAATTCATGCAGCGCCGAGGAGCTGCTGAGGTTTGCAGGAGCCAAACCCTGCAGGTTTGGCTGACAACACGAGAAGTTTCCCTTTGGTGCTGGGGGAACGAGGAGCTGAACCTTTCCTTCTTCACCTTCCTGCATTTGGCACCTGGAAGGAAATATTTGGATTATTTTCCCTCTCCTGGAGGATTTTTCTGGGTTTAGGCCAATCATGGAATCATGAAAGGGAAAAGCCCTCCAGGAGCATCAGTTCCAACCTTCAACCAAATTCCCACTAAACCAAATCCCAAAGTGCCACATCCACTGTTTTTTAAAAAATTCCAGGGATGGTGATTTCACTACTTTGTCCCAAATTTCCCTTTGAAATTTTGAAAGATTTCCCTTTGGAATTTTTTGACTTTTCTTTGTTAACAGAGATTTTAATTGAAAGGAAATTCCCCAAAATCCTGCTGCCCCAATTCCACTGTTTTCTTGGGATCTTCACAAGGATAAAAGTGAATAATCCCAAAGGTGAACAGAGGTTTTCTTCTGTCCCAAACACTGAGATTGTTTTCAGTCCAGCCAGAATTTTGCATTAAACAAAACCAAAACTCCCAAAAATGAGGAATGTTGGTGACTCTGGCTGGGAAAACACATCCCAGCCTGGCCCATCCCGATGGATGAGAGGCTGGACGTGACCCAGCTGCGTGTGGCATCCCAGAGATCCAATCTTGTCCTGGGTTTATCCAAAGGAATGTGGGGAGAAGGTCCAGGGAGGGAATTGTGTCCCTGTGCTCAGGTGAGCCCCACCTGCAGAGCTGCCCCAGCCCTGGATCCAGCACGGGAAGGAGCTGGAGCTGCTGCAGAGAGCCCAGAGGAGGCTCCAGGATGGTCCCAGGGATGGAGCAGCTCTGCTGGGAGAGCTGGGAATGTTCACCTGGAGAGGAGAAGCTCTGGGGGGACCTCAGTGTGACCTTGCAGGACCTGGAGGAGCTGCTGGAAATGTGGAGAGAGACAATTTCCAAGGGATGGAGGGACAGGACACAGGGAATGGCTCCCAGTGCCAGAGGACAGGGATGGGTGGGAGATTGGGAATTGGGAATTCCTGGCTGGGATGGAATTCCCAGAGCAGCTGTGGCTGCCCCTGGATCCCTGGCAGTGCCCAAGGCCAGGCTGGAGCCCCCTGGGATGGTGGGAGGTGTCCCTGCCATGGAATGGGGTGGGAGGGGATGATCCACAGTGAGGCCACCCCAAAGCTTCTCCTCTCCAAGCAGAGCATTCCAACTCTCCCAGCCTTTCAACACCCCTAAATATTGCACATAAATAAACTCTCTCCTTCATCTCATGCCAAGGAAATCTTTGGGATCCAGGAGCTCTGGGCTCTGGCCAGGCCTCCTGACCCACCTGAGATGTTTTGGGCCTCGATGTCAATGAGGACTCAGCATTTCCCAAATTATCCCAAGCTGACAAATCCTGGGAATTCCCCTGCTGGTGCTGCTGCTCCCACAGCACTCTGGCATTCCAGGACTCTGGGATCTGTTTCCAAATGACCTTCCCAGAGAAGATTCCTGGAAATCCAGCTCCAGACAGGTTTGTCTGGGACCTCTGCCACCCTTGAACTCAGCGAACCGAGGTGGTGGAGGAGCAGGTTCCCCTTATCACCTTCCCATGTTTGTCCTGCTAAACTCCTGGAATTCCGATGGAATTGCAGGGGAGGCAGGAATGGGGTGAGAAGGGCCAAGGGTTGCTGCCATAAAGTCACGTGGGAATCCTGCTCCTGCATTCCAGAAAAAGAACAAAACAAATCCTAAGGAAAATCCCACTGCAAGGTCTAAACCGGGCCTGTGTTGAGATATCCCAGGAATATTCCACCTTTTTTTCCCCTCCAGGCTCTGCTTTCCTCTCTTTTCAGCAATCATGGATGAGGTTTTTTGTGTTTTCCTGGGATTTTTCCACGAGGAAAGTCACCAAGCAACTCATCCCCACTACCTCTAAATCAGCAAAATTCCTTACGTTGATAAAATTAAAATCTCCTTTAACAAAGAAAAGTCAAAAAATTCCAAAGGGAAATCTTTCAAAATTTCAAAGGGGAATTTGGGACAAAGTAGTGAAATCACCATCCCTGGAATTTTTTAAAAAACAGTGGATGTGGCACTTTGGGATATGGTTTAGTGGGAATTTGGTTGAAGGTTGGAATTGATGCTCCTGGAGGGCTTTTCCCTTTCATGATTCCATGATTGGCCTAAACCCAGAAAAATCCTCCAGGAGAGGGAAAATAATCCAAATATTTCCTTCCAGATAAAGAGTGCTGACTTTGGAATAATGATCTCAGGAATATTTGGATTTAGGGAATAATTAGGGAAGAAGTGGGACAGACCCAGCCCTGCAGCTCCAGGAAAAGAATGGAAGCTCTTCCCTTCCTGATTCCTGGATATCCACAGGAGGAGGGTGGGATGAAGGAAGAAAATTCCTTTTTCCAGGTTTTTGTGTTTGGTTTTGGGTTAAACATTTCCACAGGATCCAAATATTTGCATTTGGGTCCCACACCAGGCTGAAGCTCCTCTCCCAGTTGGATCATGGGCACGGATATTTTATTGGAATTGCTCCCCAGCCTGTGGAAAACGGAATTTCCTGCTCATTCCTGAATTCCCATAGGAATTTCCCCCACACTGGCTGGGTCAAGGAATTTTTGGAGTTAAAACCAACCCCAAATCAATGGAATTTGTTTTATTCTGGTTGAGTTTTCCTGCTGGTCCAGTAGGATTGTGGTGGCCCAAACAAGGATTGGAGGGAGCAGGAAATCAGAATTAATAGGGAAAATTCAACATATATTTATTAATTTTATGTCATTTATTTATTTAAGTATGTATTTATTAAATTTTATTTATTTATTTATTCATTTATTTATTTTATTTATATTAAATAAATAAATAAATAAATAATTATTTATGTTATATTTATATATATATACATATTCATTTACCTAAATATTATATGTATTACATATTGTATTATATGTATTATATATTATATGTATTATATATTATATGTATTATATATTTTATATCGCTTTATTATATATATTTCCCATATATATTTCCTTAATATCTATTTCTTCTTTTAAAATAGATTTATTTAAGTAATTTATATTTATTTAATTTATTAATTAGGAGATAGTTATAGTAATTATGAGGAATCTCCTCCTGGGATATCTATTAGGAAATTAATAATTCAGCTGGGTTTCAATTGGAAATTTGGCTTTCCATAAAATGTCCATCATGGAATTATTTATAAACAGGGCTCGTGCTGGGGCAGGAAATCTCTTCAAGGCAAATTTCCATGTGCCTTTTCCTTTCCCATTGTCCAAATCTTTATTTCCAGTCACGGGAGAGGGATCACTCCAAGCTGGGTATTCCCACCTGAGGATGGAGGTCAAACAAAACCTCTGGAGCTCCAACTGCTCCATGATTTGGGAAAAAGGAATCCAGATCACAGATTTCCCCCGGACACTCCCCTTCCATCAGGAGAAAAATCACGGGCAGCCTCATTTGAAGTCACCAGGCGAGGATTGATGGGATTTGGGATCAACTCCCAGCTCTGTAATTCCAGTTTTTATGATCCCATGCCATCACTCCGTTCTTGGGTGACTCTGTTCACCATCTGGGAACGAGACGTTTTTCCTTGACTCATCCATGAAATTCTTGGAGCAGGAGCCATAAATCTTCCCATAAATGCAGCGCTGAGCCAAACACATTGAGGAGTGCTGGGATTCCTGCTCAGCTTTCCTGGGATTTTCTCTGCCCTTAGAGAATTCTCCTTCTCCTTCTCCTTCTCCTCCTCCTTCTCCTTCTCCTTCTCCTTCTCCTTCTCCTTCTCCTTCTCCTTCTCCTTCTCCTTCTCCTTCTCCTTCTCCTTCTCCTTCTCCTTCTCCTTCCCCTTCTCCTTCCCCTTCTCCTTCTCCTTCTCCTTCTCCTTCTCCTTCTCCTTCTCCTTCTCCTCCTTCTCCTTTTTCCTTTCTCCTTCTCTTCCTTCTCCTTCTCTCCTTCTCCTTCTCCTTCTTCTTCTCCTTTTTCCTTCTCATCCTCTCTTCTTCCTCTTCTCCTTTTCTTCTTCCACTTTTCTTTTTCTTCTTCCTTTCCCTTTCCCTTCCCCTTTCCCTTTCCCTTCCTCTTCCCTTCCCCTTCCCCTTCCCCTTTCCCTTTCCTTTTCCCTCTTTTTCCCTTGCATCTCCATCCCATAATTTTGGTGGCTGATTTTCCATTGCAAGCCTCTCGTTTAGGAGTTGGGTTTTTTTCTCCTGGAATTTTCCCTCCACTCTCACAATCGATTTTGACGGAATTTACAAAAATATTTACATGACTTTCATCCTTCTGGGAAATTTATTTAAAATTGAGCAATGGGGTTGAAAGTTCCTGGGGCAGGGACTGGGAGGACTGGGAATCCCCGGGATAAAACACATGGAGTAAAATAATTCAATTTCATATTAAAAATAACTGGGATGAACTTGATGAGGGAGCAGGGAATGTTCATCCTGGAGAAAAGGAGCTCCAGGGGCACCTTCTGGGACAGGAGGGGGCAGCCAGAGGGAATTGGGATCTCCCAGGGAACAGGGACAGGAGGAGAGGGAATGGCCTGAGGTTGTTCCAGGGAAGGGTTAAATTGGATATTTGGGGTCATTTCTCCATGGAAAGCTGGTGAGGCATTGAAACTGCCCAGGGAGGTTTGGAGTGCCCACCCCTGGAGGTGTCCCAGGAATTCCTGGATGTGCCCTCAGGGCTCTGGTGGGATCAGGCACAGCTTGGCCTCGATGATCCCAGAGATCTTTCCCAGTTTCAGTGATTTTAGGATTCTCTGGATTCAAGAGCTGCTTTTCCCAGCTCCATTCCTCCTCCACACCCTCCAGCCCTGACAAAACTCTGCAGGTGAATTTGGGAACTCCAGGAGAGGATTTTCCCGGGTCTAACCCCAAACTCCTCAGGATTTTTGGAAAAAAATTCACTCCCAGATCCAGCACATCTGAGGGAGGCTCAGGCTGGACACCAGCAGGAATTTCCCCATGGAAAGGGTGCTCAGGCCATGGCCCAGGGAGGTTTGGAGTGCCCACCCCTGGAGGTGTCCCAGGAATTCCTGGAGGTGCCCTCAGGGCTCTGGTGGGATCAGGCACAGCTTGGACTCGATGATCCCAGAGATCTTTCCCAGTTTCAGTGATTTCAGGATTCTCTGGATTCAAGAGCTGCTTTTCCCAGCTCCATTCCTCCTCCACACCCTCCAGCCCTGACAAAACTCTCCAGGTGAATTTGGGAACTCCAGGAGAGGATTTTCCTGGGGTTTAACCCCAAACCCCTCAGGATTTTTGGAAAAAAATTCACTCCCAGTTCCAGCACATCTGAGGGAGGTTCAGGTTGGACACCAGCAGGAATTTCCCCATGGAAAGGGTGCTCAGGCCTTGGCAGGGGCTGCCCAGGGAGGTTTGGAATGTCACCCCTGGAGGTGTCCCAGGAATTCCTGGATGTGGCACTGGGGGCTCTGGTGGGATCAGGCACAGCTTGGACTCGATGATCCCAGAGATCTTTCCCAGTTTCAGTGATTTTAGGATTCTCTGGATGCCAAAGCTGCTTTTCCCAGCTCCATTCCTCCTCCACACCCTCCAGCCCTGACAAAACTCTCCAGGTGAATTTGGGAACTCCAGGAGAGGATTTTCCTGGGGTTTAACCCCAAACCCCTCAGGATTTTTGGGAAGCAATTCGCTCCCAGTTCCAGCACATCTGAGGGAGGCTCAGGTTGGGCACCAGCAGGAATTTCCCCATGGAAAGGGTGCTCAGGCCTTGGCCCAGGGAGGTTTGGAGTCCCCACCCCTGGAGGTGTCCCAGGAATTCCTGGATGTGGCACTCACCTCCAACTCGGTGATCCCAGAGATCTTTCCCAACCTCAGTGATCCTGGAATTCCATAATTCCATCTCCACCTGCATCTCTCCTAATCCTCAACAAGAAAATTGATCCATCCCCTTGAATCCATGGATTTATTCTTTTCCCAGTCCTACACATGGAGAAGGATCCCAAAGTCATCCAAAGTCATCCCTGCAAGGACATTTTGGATGCAAAAATCCAATTTTTTCCCTATGTAAGACCTTGTTTCTGACTACCTGGATGCTGAAATAAAAATTCCTGAGTTGGGAATTTTATTATCATCCCAAATTTCCCTTGTCACCCATTCCTGCTAAAGCAGCAACTTTTAAAATTAAGGATTTCACTGTACAAGCTGGAAAATGTTCATGCATTGAAAATTCCTGAAATCCTGTAAAAAAGCAAATGTTCCAAAGGCTTGGGTGGATTATTTTTTCTCTTCCTTTCTCCATTTTTTAATTCCCATTCTGCTCCTTTATCCTCTTGCTTGGCTGAGCTGTTGGAACGTGCAGGAGCCAACTTCCAGCTTTTCCTTAGGCAGCAAAAAATTTTATGGAGTGAAACCATCCCAGATCCCAGATAAAATAAAAAATAAAATCCCATTTTTATGGGAGTGGATGGGATTTTTTTTTTATTTTTTATTTTATGGATGGCCTTTCCACATTTCATGGAAGTGTGGAAGCACTGGGATCTCTCTAAATTCCATCTGGAGTTTAAGGAAAATCTCAATTCCCAGCTGCCAGGTGTGGAAAAAATGGGAATATAAAAATATATTAAAAGGAAATATCAGAACAATTTTAAATTGTTTTAAAATATTTCCATTCCTGTAAAAAGCAGGAAAAAACCATGATTTTCCATTAAAGCCTGCTTTTATTAAAATAAAATAGGAATTGGAGCTTCTTTTTCATACAAGTTCTTAAAAGAGTGGGAAATGTAAAAATAGAAATATAAGAGCAACAGGGAATGCTGAATAATTAAATTCCATTTTAATAGGATATAATCAAATAAATCTTTTCTCCCCCAAATCTTGAGTTGGAAAAGTTGGAAAGTGATGGATCCTTTGAACCTCTTGAGGCTCCTAAATTTCCACAAATCCATTATAGGAGTTGGTTTGGAGCTTTCCTAAAAAAAATCTGTGGAGTTTATTTATTAAAAATAGATTTTTAAGCTATAAATGGGAGGAACCTGTTCAAATAAATCAATTTGGAGGAGCTGGAAGTTGGGTGGAGAGGACATTTAAAGTGGAATCATGGATTTTTTCCCTGATAAAATGAATTGTGGGAGAATTTAATGCTGAGATTCCCAGAGCCAGGTTCAGACTGATCCCACCAAAACACTGGGAGAGAAAAGAGAGGGGTGAGCCCTGATATTTTAATATTTCCAGGATATTCCACCCCTGAATTCCCTGGAAAGCAGCCAGTGGGACCCAGAGGGAATGTGGATGCTCCTTGGGTTTGGAAAATCAGGAGCATTCCCTGCTCACAGTTCTGGAATTTCAGAGAAGAGCGAGCTTGGCCAGGGGGGAATTTTCTACTTGGAAAATCCATTTTTCCCTAATTTTGTTTGGTTTACCCCAGAACTGCTGATCTATCTCAGATGGAAATTCCACCCTCTGGAATCTCTTGGTGATCCTGGAATCACCAGCAGCACTGGTGATGGATAACGAGGGAACAACAGGCTGGAAACTCCTGGGAGTGGAATTCCTCATGACCATGAGAGCAGTGGGAACATCCGATGGTTTTCCATAAAATTCCCCAACCACCAAGAACTCCAAACTCAGGGACCTCCCAGGGCACAGATATTTCACCAGGTTTTAAAACCCTGGAATACTTTTTTCCTCATCTAATCCCAGTTGGAATCCACACAAACCAAATCCTGCGCCAGGAGTTCCTCAGCTCCAGCACCCGCCTGGGAGGAGCCACCTCCTTCTTGTGCTTTGCATTCCTGGAATTTTCAGCACTGTGCTCCAACCCTTTATTAGGAAAAGTCCCAAATCCCCGTTTCCCTGTGGCATTTTCCATGAAAACCATTTTCCATGAAAACCATTTTCCATGAAAATCATTTCCCATGAGCTTTCTCCAAACCAGGATGGAACCCAACAACCTGAAACCACCCAGGGCTGCCCATCCCTCAGGACCTCCCAGGGCACAGATATTTCACCAGGTTTTAAAACCCTGGAATGTTTTTTTCCTTATCTAATCCCAGCTGGAATCCACACAATCCAAATCCTGCGCCAGGAGTTCCTCAGCTCCAGCACCCGCCGGGGAGGAGCCACCTCCTTCTTGTGCTTTGCATTCCTGGAATTTTCAGCGCTGTGCTCCAACCCTTTATTAGGAAAAGTCCCAAATCCCCATTTCCCTGTGGCATTTTCCATGAAAACCATTTTCCATGAAAACCATTTCCCATGAAAATCATTTCCCATGAGCTTTCCCCAAACCAGGATGGAACCCAACAACCTAAAACCACCCAGGGCCGCCCATCCCTTCTCCAGGGCGGATTTTTCCAGGATGGAGAAGCAGATCTGCCTGGACAAAGGTTGTGGATCCTCCTGGAATGTTTGGGAATGGGATGAAGATGCCATTTCATGCTCCAGCCCCACAAAGGGGCCTCTTTGCCCCCGGTAGCCTCACCAGGTTTGGGGCCATCACATCTAAACGCTGATCGGAGCTCCGGCGGACTGGGAATTCCCGGGAAAACTGCCCTGGAAGCAGCTTGGGATGGGCCTCACGTGCTCCCCACAGGCTCAGCCCAACGGATAAGCCCGGCTTTAGGAGGGCCGGGCAGTAAATCCTGGTTTATGATCCCAAGGAAGAGGTTCCGAGCTCAAACGGTAAAAATTAAATCCCGTCCCTCGTCGTCCCCTCGTCGGAGCCAGCGGGTGGGGTGGGGGTGATTCCAGCTGCTTCCATCCCGATTTTTGCTCCTGGATCGGAGCATTCCCAGCTGCTGGGAGCTCATCCTTGTGTCTGGGATTAAAAAAATCGGGATTCGTCATCGAAAAATTGGGATTTGTCATTGAAAAGTTGGGATTTGTCATTGAAAAATCGGGATTTGTCATCAAAAAATGGGGATCGGTCATCAAAAACTTGGGATTGCTCATCTAAAAATTGGGATCGGTCGTCAAAAAATTGGGATTGGTCATCAAAGTATTGGGATTGGTCATCAAAATATTGGGATTGGTCACCAAAAAATTGGGATTGCTCGTCAAAAAATTGGGATTGGTCATCAGAAAATTGGGATTGCTCATGTGAAAATTGGGATTGGTCATCAAAAAATGGAGATCGCTCATCGAAAATTTGGGATTGCTCATCAAAAAATTGGGATTGCTCAACAGAAAAGTTGGGGTTCCTCATCAAAAAATTGGGATTGCTCATCAAAAAATTGGGATTTATCATCGAAAAATTGGGATTTTTCATCAAAAAATTGGGATTTGTCATCAAAAAATTGGGATTGCTCAACAGAAAAGTTGGGGTTGCTCATCAAAAAATTGTGATTGCTCAACAGAAAATTGGGATTCCTCATCAAAAAATTGGGATTTATCATCGAAAAATTGGGATTTGTCATCAAAAAATTGGGATTGCTCAACAGAAAATTGGGATTGCTCATTAAAAGATGGGGATCGCTCATCAAAAAATTGGGATTTCTCATTAAAAAAATGGGATTGCTCATCAAATAATTGGAATTCATCATCCAAAAATTGGGATTGCTCATCAAAAAACTGGGATTGCTTGTCAAAAAATTGGGATTGCTCATCAAAAAACTGGGATTGCTTGTCAAAAAATTGGGATTGCTGATTCAAAAATTTGGATTGCTGGTTCAAAAATTGGGATTTCTCATCAGAAAATTGGGATTCATCATCAAAAAACTTGAGATTGCTCATCAAAAAATTTGGATTGCTCATCAGAAAATTTGGATTGCTCATTAGAAAATTGGAATTGATGGTCAAAAAATTGGATTCATCATCAAAAAAATTTTTGCTGGGATTCAAAAAATTGGGATTCGTCATCAGAAATTGGAATTGCCCACCAAAAAATTTGGATTGTTGGTTCAAAAATTGGGATTGCTCATCAGAGGATTTGGATTCATCATCAAAAATTTGGGATTGCTCATCAAAAAACTGGGATTGCTCATTAGAAAATTGGAATTGATGGTCAAAAAATTGGGATTGATGGTCAAAAACATTGGATTCATCACCAAAAAACTGGGATTGCTCATCAAAGAAATTGCAATTCATCATCAAAAAATTTGAGATTCCTCATAAAAAATTTGGGATTGCTCATCAAAAAAAAAAAAAAAAATTTGGGATTTCTCACAAAGGAGAAACTCGAGACAATCAAAGTGGGCACGGTCCCAGCAGCTCCCAAGGCTGCGTTTGGTGCTGTTGGAATGGGAAAAATTCCAGAGAATCCCCAGAGATTCCCAGGCAATCCCCATTCCCAGAACCTGGAGTCAGATTCCGGCTCTCTCCAGGCTTCTCCAGCTGTTTGAGCTCCAGGCTGACCCAGCCCAGGCTCTGTCCCACTTTTTTCCAAGCCTGATTCCCCGGCAGCCCCAAAGGGCTCCTTGGCTGGGACCGACCTCACTCCAGGGATAATTCCTCACTCAGAGCTTCTCCCACTGGGAAAACGTTCCCATTCCTTCATCCCGGGCTGGCACTCGGCTCCTGAGGAGTTTTCCTGAATTTTTTGGTTCCTGATGATTCCCAAGGTGTTTTCCCGCTCAGTGGATCCTGGCCAGAGTTTGGGGAAAGGGACAGAGGAATGATTTGAGTGAGGACAGGGACATCGAGGCAGGGGAGGGGGAAAAGTGAAAATAATTCTAAAAAGAGGGAATAAAAGACTTTTTCAATCTGGAGAAAAATGTGGAGGCTCCAGACGCTCCTTTTCTTATTAGGGTGTGGAGAAATCCCTGGAATGGAGAAGCTGGGATGAGCAGCAGGGACAGGAACAATGGGGAAGGGTAAAACCTCACTGCAAATTCCCAAGAAAGTGGATAAATTATTTCATTGAAATGGATGAATTCCAACTGTTTTGGAAGATGGAGGTGGAAAATCAAAGGAGAAAGGAAGCAGGAAGGAAGGAATGATCCTGGCCAGAGTTTGGGGAAAGGGAAAGAAGATTAATTTGAGTGAGGAAAGGGACATCGAGGCAGGGGAGGGGGAAAAGTGAAAATAATTCTAAAAAGAGGGAATAAAAGACTTTTTCAATCTGGAGAAAAATGTGGAGGCTCCAGATGCTCCTTTTCTTATTAGGGTGTGGAGAAATCCCTGGAATGGAGAAACTGGGATGAGCAGCAGGGACAGGAACAATGGGGAAGGGTAAAACCTCACTGCAAATTCCCAAGAAAGTGGACAAATTATTTCATTGAAATGGATGAATTCCAACTGTTTTGGAAGATGGAGGTGGAAAATCAAAGGAGAAAGGAAGCAGGAAGGAAGGAATGATCCTGGCCAGAGTTTGGGGAAAGGGAAAGAGGAATGATTTGAGTGACGACAGGGACATCGAGGCAGGGGAGGGGGAAAAGTGAAAATAATTCTAAAAAGAGGGAATAAAAGACTTTTCCAATCTGGAGAAAAATGTGGAGGCTCCAGATGCTCCTTTTCTTATTAGGGTGTGGAGAAATCCCTGGAATGGAGAAACTGGGATGAGCAGCAGGGACAGGAAAAACAGGGAAGGGTAAAACCTCACAGCTCACAGTGCTGCAAATTCCCAAGAAATTGGATAAATTATTCCAATGAAATGGATGAATTCCAACTGTTTTGGAAAATCAAAGAAGGAAGGAAGCAGGAAGGAAGGAATGATCCACTGGAAGAAAAATTGGAAATGTCCAAAGCCAGGTTGGACACATCTTGGAGCAACCTGGGATAGTGGGAGGTGTCCCTGCCCATGGAATGGGATCATCCTTAAGGTCCCTTCCCACCCAAAGCATTCCATGATTCCAGAAGATGATCCCTGACCTCAAACCCCCTCAACCTCACATTCCTCATGTCCCTCTTCTCCCAGTCCAGACAACAAAAATTCTGGAAAGCAAACACAACTCTGGGAAGGGTTTCAGGAGTTTGGGTTCTCACTCCAGCTCTCCAGGAGGATTCACTGGAAGTTCTCCCAGGCTGGATGAGAAACACACGGGAATTTCCTTCATCCTGTCCCATTTGTGCTGCAAATTCCCAGGAAATTGGATAAATTATTCCAATGAAATGGATGAATTCCAACTGGTTTGGAAAATGGAGCGGGAAAATCAAAGAAGGAAGGAAGCAGGAAGGAAGGAATGATCCACTGGAAGAAAAATTGGAAATGCCCAAAGCCAGGTTGGACACGTCTTGGAGCAGCCTGGGATAGTGGGAGGTGTCCCTGCCCATGGAATGGGATCATCCTTAAGCATTCCATGATTCCAGAAGATGATCCCTGACCTCAAACCCCCTCAACCCTGTGCTCCTCATGTCCTTCTTCTCCCAGTCCAGACAACAAAAATTCTGGAAAGCAAACACAACTCTGGGAAGGGTTTTAGGGGTTTGGGTTCTCACTCCAGCTCTCCAGGAGGATTCACTGGAAGTTCTCCCAGGCTGGATGAGAAACACGCGGGAATTTCCTTCATCCTGTCCCATTTGTGCTGCAAATTCCCAGGAAATTGGATAAATTATTCCAATGAAATGGATGAATTCCAACTGTTTTGGAAGACGGAGGTGGAAAATCAAAGAAGGAAGGAAGCAGGAAGGAAGGAATGATCCACTGGAAGAAAAATTGGAAATGCCCAAGGCCAGGTTGGACACGTCTTGGAGCAGCCTGGGATAGTGGGGAGGTGTCCCTGCCCATGGAATGGATCATCCTTAAGGTCCCTTCCCACCCAAAGCATTCCATGATTCCAGAAGATGATCCCTGACCTCAAACCCCCTCAACCCCACGTTCCTCATGTCCCTCTTCTCCCAGTCCAGACAACAAAAGTTCTGGAAAGCAAACACAACTCTGGGAAGAGTTTTAGGAGTTTGGGTTCTCACTCCAGCTCTCTGGGAGGATTCACTGGAAGTTCTACCAGGCTGGATGAGAAACATGCAGGAATTTCCCTCATCCTGTCCCATTTTTGTAGGGAATTCCTGTTCCCAGAGTGAGGAATGCTGCTGGAGAAAGTCAGAGCGAGGACCAGCAAGGAAATGACAACTGAACCAAAAAAGGGGAAGTTTTTCCTGTATTTCAGGAATGATTTTCCTGTATTTTCCTGTGAGCCAGGGGAGGGAGAGAAGGGATGGAATTTTTCATCCCTGGAAGTTTGACACCAAGGTGAGGCAGTTCCGTTTGCCATGGAATTCTGGAAAGTTTGGGATGGAAGGGAACTAAAGGATGATCCCAATCCACCCCTGCCAGGAGCATCTTCCACAATCCCAGGGTGCTCCAAGCCCTTGGACAAGATCCAACCTTTCCTTGGACACCTCCAGGGATCCAGGGGCAGCCACAGCTTCTCTGGGAATTCCATCCCAGTCCTTCTCCACCCTCCCAGCTGGAGTGTGTCTCTAAATTATAAATTATTTGGGAATTCCTTCCCAAAATCCCATCTCTCCCTGCCTTTTGTCACTTTAGTGACCAGGAGAGGGAGGACAGAAGAGATTTTTAATCCAGAACAGGAATTCCAATTCCCACAGGAGAGAATTGTTCCCCCAGCTGGAAATCAATTAAAAAAATCCAGGGAAAGGAGAATTTGATCCTTAAACTGCATAAAAATTCCACCCAATACGAAGCTTATTCCTAAAAATGACCATTCCTGGCCCAAACTGCAGAAGTTTAAATGGACGTTCCAAATTTTATTTTATTTTATTTTATTTTTTTCCCCACAAGATGGTGATTCCCAACAGTGGAAGCATCCAAACATTTGGGAAGGTTCATTTGAAGCTGTTGCAGAAACATTCCAAGCCCTGCCATTCCCGGGAGGCTCTGTAAAACAACAACGTGACAAACGCTCCTTTTATCCCACATTCCTTAAATCCCTGCTCGTGGGTACAATCAGAAAGGGAAGCAAAACAAAAGTGTCTGAATTCCCTCCGAGAGAGATGCAAGGACAGGGAATGGAGCTCTCCAGAGGGAAGAATTCCAAGGAAAACCCTCCCACGCTTGGCTGCGGCATCCCAAACAAAACCAGGATGCACTGAAGGATTCTCCTTTCCAGAGGGAAAAATTTCTCTTGGAAGCAGCTTTGGGATGATGGGAGAAGCCAGAATCCTTGGAGCATCCCAAATTCCAGCAGTGGGGGCTGGGGGCTGCTGCTGGAATCAATCTGAGTTTCCAAGGAAAAGCTTCGGAGCGCGGGGCCGGAATTTCTGCTCCTCGTGATCCTTTGATGTGGGGAAAAGCTGGAGAGGCTCCTTGGGATCATGTGGATGGGGAGACGCTCACATGGCCCCTCTGGAGCTGGGGTGGGATTCCCTGGGATTACAGGGAAGCTCTCAGCCCCTCCCCAGGCCTGGGCCTGCATTCCTGCTCTTCCCAAAGTTTGGGGAATGGGATGAGCGGGGTGGATCCATCCTCTGGGGCTGAGTGACAGAAATCCACGGGAATGATGCAGATCTGGGAATCAAACCCTAATTCCCAAGGATCCAAGAGAACAGTGGGAATTGTCCACCCCACCTTGCTCTGAGTGTTTGGGAAAAGGATTCTGGGCCTGCATTCCTGCTCTTCCCAAAGTTTGGGGAATGGGATGAGCGGGGTGGATCCGTCCTCTGGGGCTGAGCTCATCCCAAGCCATGGCAAAAATCCACAGGGATGATGCAGATCTGGGAATCAAACCCTAATTCCCAAGGATCCAAGAGAACAGTGGGAATTGCCCACCCTCCCTTGCTCTGTTTGGGAAAAGGATTCCCTGGAAAAATCAATTTGGCAGGACAGGATTTGAAACTCATCCCGCTCCAGGCCTTGCAATTCCCATTTTTCCAGCAGGAAATGGGGAATTAATCATTCCCAGGCTGTTGGATCAAGCAGGGGGGGGATTTTGGATCTAAGGAGCCTGAGGAGTGAGTTTGGATTTTTGTGGATAAAAGGGATCCGGAATTTTTCAGTCTTGGAGTCAGGGGCAGATATCACAGGAGAGCTTCTGGTGCCAGAGTTAAAATGGGAAAAATTCCCTTTTTTGCCAAGGTTAAACTGGGAAAATTCCCTTTTGGTGGAAAGGTTAAACTGGGGGAAAATTCCCTTTTTTGCCAAGGTTAAACTGGGGAAAATTCCCTTCTTGTGCAAGGGTTAAACTGGGAAAATTCCCAGTTTTATGCTAGGGTTAAACTGGGAAAATTTCCCAGTTTTTTACCAGGTTTAAACTGGGAAAAATTATCTTTTTTTTGACAGAGTTAAACTCGGGAAAATTCCCTTCTTGTACAAGGATTAAACCAGAAAAATTCCCAGTTTTATGCCAGGGTAAAACTGAGAAAATTCCCAGCTTCATGCTAAGGTTAAACTGAGGAAAATTCCCTTCTTGTGGAAGAGTTAAACTGGGAATAATTTCCAGCAGTTCAGGGTTATCTCCCTTTAATCCCTTGAATTTGGGGTAGTAATAAAATAAATGTAAATATGGAAATAATAAAGGAAGTTTAAATAAAAAAATTCAAAAGAAATAACTTGTAAAAAAATAAATTTCAAACAGATAAATCATAAATAAATAAATAATAAATGGTAAGTATGCAAATAAACAAATAAATAAATTTATTAATAATAAAATGTCTCTAAATAATAAAATACCTTTAAATTAGAAAAAAATGTAGAAAACCAAACAGGATCAGAGGCATTCCTGGATCAAACCCTGGACACGAGGGACTGGACAGGGACAGAACCTGGATGTGGCCATTCCCAAACCATCCCAGATCCCACTTTATTCCCATCTCCTCCTGGCACTGTAATCTCTGGACAAGGCCCCTCTAAAATCTTCATTTTTAATATCTGTAAACCAAGAAATGAGGTTTTCCCTCCTTCCCCTCTCCCAGGAAACGTCCCCCATGGATCCCCTGGAATGCTGCAGGGGAGATCTCCCCTGCTTTTCCCAAGGCCTGTGGATCCCTGTGTCCCTAAACCCACAGAGATCCCGGGAATCCCTGGCAAGGATTTCCCCAATCCCAGGCGTCCCTCGGTGGGAAAAGCAGCCAGATCCCACAAAATCCCCAGGTGAGGTGGGAATAGCTGCCCAGAAATTCCCAAATTCCCCTCAACCTTCCCCGCTCTCCCTAATGAATAACTTTGGAATGGCTGCTGGGAAAGCAGGTTTGGGATCCAGCTGGAATGGGAATGGGGTGGGAGGAGCGTGGGGGCACTGCCATGAAAGCCCTCAGCACCCCCAGCCCAATCCTGCTCCCCTGGGATGGGATGGGATCCATGGGATGGGATGGGATGGGATCCATGGGATGGAATGGGATGGGATGGGATGGGATCCATGGGATGGGATCTATGGGATGCAATGGGATGCAATGGGATGGGATGCAATGGGATGGGATGCAATGGGATCCATGGGATGGGATCCATGGGATGGGATGGGGTGGGACCTATGGAATGGAATGGGATGCAGTGGGATGGCATCCATGGGATGGGATGGGGTCCATAGGATGGGATGGGATGGGATGGGATGGGATGGGATGGGATGGGATGGGATGGGATGGGATGGGATGGGATGGGATCCATGGGATACAATGAGATGGGATCCATGGGATGGGATCTATGGGATGTAATGGGATGCAGTGGGATGCAATGGAATGGGTTGAGATGCAATGGGATGGGATGCAATGGGATCCATGGGATGGGATCCATGGGATGGGATCTATGGGATGCAATGGGATGCAGTGGGATGCAATGGAATGGGATGAGATGCAATGGGATGAGATGCAATGGGATCCATGGGATGGGATCCATGGGATGGGATGGGGTGGGACCCATGGAATGCAATGGGATGCAGTGGGATGCCATCCATGGGATGGGATGGGGTCCATGGGATGGGATGGGATGGGATGGGATGGGATGGGATGGGATGGGATGGGATGGGATGGGATGGGATGGGATGGGATGGGATCCATGGGATACAATGGGATGGGATCCATGGGATGGGATCTATGGGATGCAATGGGATGCAGTGGGATGCAATGGAATGGGATGAGATGCAATGGGATGGGATGCAATGGGATCCATGGGATGGGATACAGGGGATGGGATGGGGTGGGACACATAGAATGCAATGGGATGCAGTGGGATGCCATCCATGGGATGGGATGGGATCCATGGGATACAATGGGATGGGATCCATAGGATGGGATCTATGGGATGTAATGGGATGCGGTGGGATGGGATCCATGGGATGCAATGGAATGGGATGGGATCCATGGGATGCAATGGCATGCAATGGGATGGGATCCATGGAATGGGGTGGGATGGGATGGGATGGGATGAAACGGGATGCATTAGGATGGAATCCATGGGATGGACTGCAATGAGATGGGGTGCAGTGGGATGGGATCCACGGGATGAGATGCAATGGAATACAGTGGGATGGGATCCGTGGTATCCATGGGATCCATGGGATGTGATAGGGTGAATTCAGAACCCCTCCCTGCTTCATTCCCAACCCCTCTTCCCTGGATCCTTTGGGGAACTGGGGGCTTCACCCCCGTGTGATCCCCCCGCAGCCCGGGAGATCCTTTGGGATTCCAGGCCAGGGGAGGGCGGAGAAGGAGGCGGAGGAAGAGGAGGAGGCCGGGATCGCACCGCGAGCGGCCCTTTTTTTATCCCTTCCCCTCGCTCCCTCTCACAGGAAGCCCAACTCTACCTTCGCTTGGAAAGAGCCTTTCATAAACCCAGCTCAAGGCTCCCATTCACGGCCATGGAGCTGGGGAAAAAAAAAAAAAAACGGGAATTAAAAAAAAAACCCAACCCGAGCAAGCGGAGAGTTTGGGGTTTCTTTTTTTTTTCGCTCTCTGTCGCTTTTCTTTTTTTTTTTTCTTTTTTTTTTTTTCTTTCGGCGCTCCAAAAAAATAACCCAGAAATGCTCGCAGCGAAAATTTTGATGTTTTTACCGTCTGCTCCCGGAGAGAGGAGAGACTGGAATTTTTCTCTCCTCGGCACTTAAATATCCGGGAGAAAAGGGGGAAATAAAGGGGGGGAAAAAGCGACAAAAAAGATCGCTCCGAGTTTGATTTTTAAAGTTGAGTGAGTCAGCCCCGAGCCCGGCGCCTCTCTGTGTTTGCCCGCGTGGTGCATCCCTGGCAGGCTCTGTAACCCTTTCCCAGCCTCGCTTCTCCTCCCAGCATGGAAAAACCAGCAGGGAATGCCGGATCCCAGCGCAATTCCCAAATAATTCTCCCCACTTCCACAGTTTGCTCTGGGTGGGTTGGAATTTTTTAATATTTTTTTTTTTTTTTCGCAGCGGAGTTTTATGAATGAAAGCTCCCGGCTGAGCTGGGAGTGATATCCCAGCCCTGGAAGTTGGGAATGTTGGAGAAATCCAGGGAGCAGCGGGATGGGATCGGGGGAGGCTCGGTTTGGGCCAATCCCGGCAGCTCCAAACCCTTTTCCCGGTTTTCAGGGATCCCGGGATCTCCCGGAGAACTCTGCGCCCATGTGGATGGGAAAAAAAAAATAATCCCCAAAATCAAAATAACCCCAAATCCTGAGGATTTCAGGGAATTTCGGAGCGAGGGCAAGTTTTTAAAAAAACCTCAAAAATCCCTAAAATAAAGGACGGGAAAGGGGTGGAAGGAGGGGACGGGAATTTGCAGCCCCACGTTTGCAATCGGCTTTTCCAAACTGCAACTCCTTGGAGGCAGAGAGGGAGAGAGAAGCCCAAAATTCCCGATTTTTTCCCTAAAACCAGAGAATTGCGTGGCTGGCAGAACCAGCTTTGCGGGACAGCAAGCAGAACCCCCCCAGTGCCGCCGCTGCGGAGGGAAAACATTCCCAACTTTTCGGGTTTTTGGGGAAATTTGGGATTTGTTTGCGTGCGGCAGAGAGGAGGAGAGGCAAAAAAAAAACAAAAAAAAAAAGAAAAAAAGAAAAAGCACAAAAATAAAAGAGACGGAGAGCGTGAGACGGGGAGTGAGTTTGGGGTTTTTTGTCCCCTCGGCGAGCGAAAAGATAAAATTACTGCGGCTAAAAATAAAGCGGTGGTTAAAGGTTCCCCCTCCCTCTGGCATCTCCCACCCCTTCCAGCCCTCTCCCTGCTCCCTCCCTCCTTCCCTCCCTCCTTCCCTCCCTCCCTCCCTCCCTTCTCCCGCTGCCCTCTCCGTGTTTGCGTTTGACAAAGAAATGATTTGAACTTCCCGGAGCCGCAGCGAGCCGGGATCCCGGGCCCATATGGATGTGATTTCCCAGCGCCGTCCCAGATGATCCAGCGGCACCGGGAGCCGCGGCGCTGAGCGCCTCCGCCGCCTCTCCCTCCCCATCCATCCATGGGCTCCGCCGCGGGATTTCGGGAGCTGCCGCCCGCCACTCCAGCCATGAGAAAACGAGGAAAAACCCCGGCACCTCTCGTCATGTGCCTGTCGGGCTGAGAAGCTGGGGAGCCGGAGGAATAAAATCCCCCCCGTTGGCGGATCCCGGAGGGCGAGGAGAAACCCGCGCCGCTGGAATTCCGAGCTCGCCTCCTCCTCCCGCTTCCCTGCGCGGGGCTGGATGCTGGAAGCAGCCCCTTGGATATGGGATCATATCTGGTGTATCCCAGCCTGGGTTTGATCCTCTGCTGCTCCGTGCTCAGCTCCGTCTACGCGCTGGTGAGTCCCGCTTTCTTTTTTTTTTTTTTTAATTATTTTATTTTTTTTCCTATATTTTCCTTTTCCCGGAGGATCCGCGCGGATCCTGCCGCCAGGAGGGATAAACGAGGGGATGAGGGATTCAAAAGCTGTTTGGGGTTTGTTGGGATCCGCTGGCGCTGCAGTGAAAATGTCTGTGCTTCCCGGGACTTGGGATCGCTCGGGAAGCTCCGGGCAGGACGTGCGAGCTTTGACAGGGATCCGGGACAGCGTCTGGGGCAGAATTTCGGGATCTGACCATGGAGAAAGGACAACTTTGCTTCCCTTTTCATGTTTTTATTTCTATTTTTTTCACCCCTTTTTCATTTTTCATTCTGCTTTTATTTTTTTTTTAATTTCTCTTTCATTTTTTCTCTTTTTCTTCACTTTTCCCCCCCTATTCCTTTTCCTTTCGTTTTTTCCTTTTCATTTCTTCCTTTTTCTTTCCCTTCACTTTTTCTCTTCCCTTTCCCCTCCTCTTTCCCTTCCCTTTTCCCCTCTCCTCCACCTTTTGCTTCCCTTCCTCTTTTCCTTCTTCCTTTCCCTTTTCCCTTCCTCTTCTCCTTCTTCCTCCTCCCTTTCCCTTCCCTTCCTCTCCACCCCCTCCAAGCCAATTTCATTCCCAATTCTCCTTTCCCTGCAAATCCCAATGAAAACTGAGCCTCTCCTTTGGAATTAAATTTGGGAAAAACAGGGAACTTGTAGGAACCCTTTGCTCTTTGGCACTTTCCACCCCTTCCTGCACACACCAGGATTCCCAAGGCTGGAAAATCAGGATAAATCCATCAGAACTGGGAACTGGTGTGAGACCTGCAGCTCCAAAAGCTCCAGGAAGCAGGGAAGGGACATTTCCTCGGGAATCAGCCCCTGGATGTGGAGCCAGGGCTGGAATTCCCTGTGACAGGAGCTCTCCTGGCTTTCCCCATCCCTGGGATTCTCCCTGCTGCTCCCAATTCCCAGCATTTTCCAGGAAGGAGCCAGGACAACCATGGGAAGCGGGATCTGCTCTCCAGAAGGGATAGAAATGGGATTTGGGATTGGGATTTGGGATCGGGGTCGCTCTGTCTCCAGTCAGGTCCTCCCTGACCCTCCTGGATCCACCAGCCTGGGCCTTATCCCTGGATTTGGTAGTTTGGAATCTTGTGCAGAGCTGGGGGGGTTTTCCAGCTTTTCCAGAGGGAAATTTCTCCTCACTGAATGAGAAGGAGCAACCCCTTGGAAAACAATCCCTGCCTGAGCCCATCCCTGCTCACTGCGTGCTGAAACCTCCCAAAATCCAAAGAAAATTGGGGAAATCGGGAGAACCACCTGGAGATTTGTTGGGATTCCAGGGATGGACGAGGCTTTTCCCAAACTCCAGGGCTGGATCAGCATCTCCTGGTCCTGCAGCACCTGCTGCCCCCTGCTCCAGGATTCCTGCAATTCCTGCTGCTTTGGGACTGGGAAAATCAGGGTTGGGATCCAGGCAGGCTGGAGCTGGGGGAATTTCAGGATGCAAAAAAAAAACCTGGGCAAGGCTGCATCTCCCATTCCCATTATTCCCATTATTCCTGTTATTCTCATTATTCCCATTCCTGTTCCTGTTCCCATTCCTGTTCCTATTCCCATTATTCCTATTCCCATTATTCTCATTCCTGTTCCCATTCCCATTCCCATTATTCCTCTTCCTGTTCCCATTCCCACTATTCCCACTCCCATTATTCCCATTCCCATTCCTGTTCCCATTCCTCTTCCCATTCCCATTATTCCCATTATTCCCATTATTCCCATTCCTGTTCCCATTCCTCTTCCCATTCCCATTATTCCCATTATTCCCATTATTCCCATTATTCCCATTACTCCCATTCCCATTCTTCTTCCCATTCATGTTCCTATTCCCATTATTCCCATTATTCCCATTATTCCCATTATTCCCATTATTCCCATTACTCCCATTCCCATTCTTCTTCCCATTCATGTTCCTATTCCCATTATTCCCATTATTCCCATTACTCCCATTATTCCCATTATTCCCATTCCCATTATTCCCATTATTCCCATTATTCCCATTCCCATTTTTGTTCCCATTCCCATTATTCCCATTCCCATTCCCGGCTCACTTCCCCTCTCCCAGTATCTCCCAGTATCAGGAATTCACAGTGGGATTCCTTTGGGATCCCCCATCCCAAGAGATCCGTTCCATCCCAAGGGATGAGCTGGGAGGTGCCCCCATGTCCCCAGCACCGGCTCAGGGCGAGCTGGACCTGGCAAAAATTGGGAATGAGCTCTTCCCAAATCCCAGAGGGCTGAGAAATCCATGGGAATTCCTGGAGAAGCACAAGAGATTCCCTAAAATCCCCCTGGACATGGATTTGCCGATCCCACAGATCCTTCCCAACTCGGGAGTTTTGCTGCTTTCAGTTCCTGCTGCTCCAAACCCCGCTTGGTTTAGTTAGGCCAGGCTTAAATCCCTGTTTTAGACCCTTTCCCTTGCTTCTCTTGACAGCAGAAGGAATTCCCAGAGGGTTCCTAAATCCATCCTGACAACCCGGGAGCTGCAGCGATCCCGAGTGTCCCCCTCAGGCAGGACAATGTCACCCCTGGTCACCCCTGTCCAAGAATCCCCCCAAGCCCGGGTTTTACTGGAGTTGTTCCTTCTCTTTCCAGCTAAATGGATTTTTAAAGGGACTTTGGAAAGAGGGAATGTGAGTGGTCAGCGGGGAGAGAGATTTTATGGATTTATTCTAAAATTTGTTGTTATTATTTATTATTGTAAAGCGTGTTATTAATATTTATTATAAATGTTGTTGTTGTTGTTATTTATTATAAAATGCATTGTTGTTGTTATTTATGGAAGGGTCATAAATATATATCATATAACAGATATGATAAAATATCATAAATATATATCATATAACAGATATTATAAAATATCATAAATATATATACTATAACATATACGACTAAATATCATAAATATATATAATATAACATATACGATAAAATATCATAAATATATATAATATAACAGATATGATAAAATATCATAAATATATATCATATAACATATACGATAAAATATCATAAATATATATCATATAACAAATATGATAAAATATCATAGATATATATAATATAACAGATATGATAAAATATCATATATATATATCATATAACATATACGATAAAATATCATGAATATATATATATCATATAACAGATATCATTTATATATCATAAATATATTTGATATTTGGCTCTGAGGGAGCTGCTGCTGTAAATTTTCCCTTTCCTGGGAGCGGCAAGGAAAAACCCAGGGATGGATGGGGATGCAGGAGTTTAATTCAGGCTCTGGGCTGAGCTTAAAGCGCTCCCGAGCTTTTCCCCCGGGCTCAGCCGCGGGCTCGGATCGGGAATTCCCGCAGCCAGAGGCGGCTCCAGGGCACAATTCCCGGCTGAGCCTTGGGAATGCGGGCCGGGATCGCCGGGATCTCGGCAGCTCCGGGATGCCGGGGTGGGGCAGGGCCAGGAGTGTCCCAAAGCCGGCGCTGGCATTCCCGGAATTCCCTCTGGAGCCGGCTAGGATCGCGCCCAAGGAGATTTTTGAGGGAATTGTGCTGGAGCAGGACTGGGAAATCATTCCTGGGATATCCCAGGATTGGGAGCTGGATCCCTGGGATATCCCAGGATTGGGATCTGGATCTCTGGAATATCCCAGGATTGGGATCTGAGCCTTGGGATATCCCAGGATTGGGAGCTGGATCTCTGGAATATCCCAGGATTGGGAGCTGGATCCCTGGGATATCCCAGGATTGGGATCTGGATCTCTGGAATATCCCAGGATTGGGATCTGAGCCTTGGGATATCCCAGGATTGGGAGCTGGATCTCTGGAATATCCCAGGATTGGGAGCTGGATCCCTGGGATATCCCAGGATTGAGAGCTGGAGCTCTGGAATATCCCAGGATTGGGATCTGGATCTCTGGAATATCCCAGGATTGGGATCTGAGCCTTGGGATATCCCAGGATTGGGAGCTGGATCTCTGGAATATCCCAGGATTGGGATCTGGATCCCTGGGATATCCCAGGACTGGGAGCTGGATCAAGATCCATGGGATATTCCAGAATTGGGAGCTGGATCTGAATCCCTGGAATATCCCAGGACTGGGAGCTGGATCCCTGAGATATCTCAGGATTGGGATCTGATCCCTGAGATATCCCAAGATTGAGATCTGGATCCCTGGAATATCCCATTTTCGGGAGTTGGATCTGATCCCTGGGATATCCCAGAATTGAGATCTGGATTCCTTGGATATCCCAGGACTGGGATCTGAGCCTTGGGATATCCCAGGACTGGGATCTGGATCCCTGTGATATCCCAGGACTGGGATCTGGATCCAGATCCTTGGGGTATCCAAGGACTGGGATCCACATCCCTGGGATATCCCAGGACGGGGAGCTGGGTCTGGTCCCAGGAATATCCCAGGATTGGGATCTGATCCCTGGAATATCCCAGGACTGGGAGCTGGATCTGATCCCTGGGACATCTCAAGACTGGGATCTGAGCCCTGGAATATCCCAGGATTGGGATCCAGGATATCTCTGGGATATCCCAGGACTGGGAGCTGGAGCTGATCCCTGGAATATCCCAGGATTGGGATCCAGGATATCTCTGGGATATCCCAGGACTGGGAGCTGGATCTGATCCCTGGAATATCCCAGGATTGGGATCCAGGATATCTCTGGGATATCCCAGGACTGGGAGCTGGATCTGATCCCTGGAATATCCCAGGACTGGGATCCAGGATATCTCTGGGATATCCCAGGACTGGGAGCTGGATCTGATCCCTGGAATATCCCAGGATTGGGATCCAGGATATCTCTGGGATATCCCAGGACTGGGAGCTGTTGCTGGATCCCTCTGCAGCAGCCTTGGCTGTCGCTGCATTCCCAGCAGGGAGGGAAATCCAGCAGCAGGAAAAATCTCAGGGAAGGAGAGAAAAGTCTGGAAATCAGGGCCCTGTTCCCTGAGGCTCAAATCCCTGTGGGATCAGCTTCCCAGCCCTGGGGGTTTAGGGCCAGCCTTGGGCAAGGCTCGGCTTTGTTCCAGCTCTCCCAACAATCCAGAGAAACCTTCCCAACATTTCCCTGGAATGGCCCAATAACACTGCCTGGCATTGGAGGGAATTCCACCTGGATGGAGAGCCTGAAATCCGGCAGGGTGAGGGTGGGAATCTGGGACAATTCTGCTCTTTAGTCCCGGGATTAAGGAGTTAAGACCGGCCTAAGGCAGAGAGCTCTGCAAGGACGGGTTTGGGGAAGATTTGTGGCTTTGAAGGTCGTGTCTGACACCAGCAGAGCTCGGGAGAAGGGAAAATGTGGGAATGATTTTAATTTGGGAGGTGCTGGCAGAGGGAAAATCCCCCCATGTCCTAAAAGGTTGGATTTTAGGATCTGAAAGGGCTTTTGGATGCAGCCAAAATCTCCGAGGTTTTGCTCTTCCAACCCTTTTTATTTTCCCTTTGTTTCCTCCTTTTGCTCAGCCTGGGAGATCCCAGCCCTGCTGTCCCTGGAGCAGATATTCTGATTAATCAATCCATGGATTAATTATTAATAATTATAAAACAGCAGCTTCCTGCAGGGTTTAGGACCAGAATATTCCAATTTTGGGAAGCAGCTGCCAGGCTGCAGTGGGCTGAGCTCAGGGAAGCAGATCCATGTGGGAAAAGGGTGGGAAAAGTGATAATTCCCACTTTTCCTTGGTTGCAATCCCAGCCCCAGCCTGCTCAGGGTGTTTGGGTGATGCTGAACTTCCCTCTGCTTTTGGGATGATCCCAAAAATTCCAATCCTGATATTTGGGGGATTGGAAATCTTTTCTGGCACGCCTGGAGAGAATTCACCGTTCCACATCCACCCCTGATCCCTGGAGCAGATATTCTGATCAATCAATCCATGAAATAATTAATAATAATTATAAAACAGCAGCTTCCTGCAGGGTTTGGGACCAGAATATTCCAATTTTGGGAAGCAGCTGCCAGGCTGCAGTGGGCTGAGCTCAGGGAAGCAGATCCATGTGGGAAAAGGGTGGGAAAAGGGACCATTCCCACTTTTCCTTGGCTGCCCCGGCCTGCTCAGGGTGTTTGGGTGATGCTGAACTTCCCTCTGCTTTTGGGATGATCCCAAAAATCCCAATCCTGATTCTTGGGGGATTGGGAATATTTCCTGGCACACCTGGAGAGAATTCCCCATTCCACATCCATCCCTGGAAGTGTCCTGGGAAAGGCTGGATGGGGCTGGGAGCAGCCTGGGGTGGGGAAGGTGTCGGGGTTGGAATGGGATCATCCTTGGGGTCCTTTCCAAGGAAAAGTGCTCTGGAATTCTGTGATGTTGAGGAAGGTTTGGATTAAGGAGGTGCTGGATGGGGTTTTCCTCTTGGACTCGTTCCCTGTTGCTCAGATCAATCCCACAAATCTCCAGAAATTGGGAAAAGGGAATGGTTTGAAGTTGGGTGGAAGGAAAGAAGGAATGATAATACTCGTCGTCAGAATTCGACCCATAATAAAAATTTTAAAAATAAAAATAAAAAACAAAATTAAATTAACAATTAAAAATAAGTTTTAAATTTAAAATCAATAAAATTGATTAAATAGAAATATAAATATATAAACCTATTACTATAAATATAAATTTAAATATAGGGGCAGGGTTAAGTAAATAACAAGAATAAAAATAGAAAGAAGAAAAAGAAGAAAAAAGGAAAAAATAAAAATTAGAAATAAAAAATAATATCAATAAAAATAATATCAATAATATCAATAACAAAAATAATTAAATAACAAAAGTTTAAATAATAAATAACCCTGTATAAAAATCCCACAAATCTCAACTTCACCAAACCAAGACAGACCCCAGACAATGGGAAATATCCTTTCCCAAACACATTCCTAGGAAGGAGCCCATCCCTGCTCCCAGATTTCCAAGGGATTCTCCCGCTGTTACTCAGGATCAGCCAAAATCCCTGGATCTGAACATCTGATATCCCCGGATCTGAACCTCTGATATCCCTGGATCTCAACCTCTGTTATTCTGGGATATGAACCTCTGAAATTCCTGGATCTGAACCTCAGATATCGCCAGATCTGAACCTCTGAAATCTCCGGATCTGAATCTCTGAAATCCCCAGATCTGAACCTCTGATATCCCCGGATCTGAACTTCTGATATCCCCGGATCTGAACCTCTAAAATCCCTGGATCTGAACCTCTGATATCCCTGGATCTGAACCTCTGATATCCCCAGATCTGAATCTCTGATATTCCCAGATCTGAATCTCTGAAATCCCTGGATCTGAACCTCTGATATCCCCGGATCTGAACCTCTGATATCCCTGGATCTGAATCTCTGTTATTCCGGGATCTGAACCTCTGATATCCCCGGACCTGAACCTCTGAAATCCCCAGATCTGAACCTCTGATATCCCCGGACCTGAACCTCTGAAATCCCCAGATCTGAACCTCTGAAATCCCCAGATCTGAACCTCTGATATTCCCAGATCTGAACCTCTGATATCCCTGGATCTGAACCTCTGATATTCCCAGATCTGAACCTCTGATATCCCCAGATCTGAACCTCTGATATCCCTGGATCTGAACCTCTGAAATCCCCAGTTCTGAACCTCTGATATCCCCAGATCTGAACCTCTGATATCCCCAGATCTGAACCTCTGATATCCCCAGATCTGAACCTCTGATATCCCCAGATCTGAACCTCTGAAATCCCCAGATCTGAACCTCTGATATCCCCAGATCTGAACCTCTGATATCCCTGGATCTGAACCTCTAAAATCCCCAGTTCTGAACCTCTGATATCCCTGGATCTGAATCTCTGATATCCCTGGATCTGAACCTCTGAAATCCCTGGATCTGAACCTCTCCAACAGCAAAGGCAAAACCAACAAACCCTGGGGGGGGTTAAAGCCTGGCCTGGCAGCTCGGCCCTCACCAGCCAAGAAAATTCCAACAAATCCTCACTGGATCTGTGGGAGCTGCTGTCCCTGGGAGGAGGAGGAGAAGCAGGAGCAGAGCTGAGAGCCAGGGTGGCCCTGGGTCCTGCAGTTGTTGTTTGGTTTGTGCTGTCCCAGAATAGCCCGGGGCGGTTTTTTGGGATCAGCGGGATTATCCTGGCTGGAGCGTGGCTGGGCCTGCAGGGATCCCCTGGGCAGGGACAGCTGGAGCCACCAGGGCCACCCCCGTCCCTCCCTGGCAGGGACATCCCAGAGCTCTGCTCGGGATAAGGGATTGTCCTGCTGGAGGATTCCCATCCTTTGGAGAATTCCCTCCATCCATCCATCCCAGCTGGGTGAGGCTGAGGCTGAGCCAGGCCCAGCTTTTCCTTGGGGAAATTCCGTGTCCCACATGGATCAGGCAGGATTCAGCTCCGTTGCCCTCCCAGGGCAGAAATGTTGATTCTTTGTCCCCAGAATTGTGACAAAATTGTGACAAATTTGTCCCATTCCCTTCACCATTCCCGTGCTCCATCTCCCATCGGGATCAGACCCTGCTCCAGCATTTCTGACCCTGTTTGCAGAGGGATTTGGGACACAAAGGTCACTTTGGTCACCCTGAAATCCCGGATTTTATGGTGTTTCATTGGTTTTTGGATGGGTTTATGTATTGTTTATTGTATGGGGTTTTATTGGCTCCTTATGGCTGTGGGGTGAGGGGGAAAACTGTCCTGGCACTGACACCCCACGCCATGCCATGGATCACATGGATCCCATCCTATCCCATGGATCCCATCCCATCCCATGGATCCCATCCCATCCCATCCATCCCATCCCATCCCATCCCATCCTATCCCATCCCATCCCATCCCATCCCATCCCATCCATCCCATCCCATCCCATCCTATCCCATCCCATCCCATCCCACCCCATCCAATGGATCCCATGCCATGGATCTGACCCAATCCCATCCCATGGATCCTACCCCATACCACCCCATCTCATCCCATGGATCCCATCCCATCCCATCCCATCCATCCCATGGATCCCATCCCATCCCATCCCATCCATCCCATGGATCCCATCCCATCCCATGGATCCCATCCCATCCCATGGATCCCATCCCATCCCATCCTATCCCATCCCATCCCATCCCACCCCATCCAATGGATCCCATGCCATGGATCTGACCCAATCCCATCCCATGGATCCCATCCCACCCCATCCCATCCCATCCCATCCCATCCAATGGATCCCATCCCATGGATCCCACCCCATCCTATCCCATCCATCCCATGGATCCTACCCCATACCACCCCATCCCATCCCATGGATCCCATCCCATCCCATCCCATCCCATCCCATGGATCCCATCCCATCCCATCCCATCCATCCCATGGATCCCATCCCATCCCATGGATCCCATGCCATGGATCCAGCCCCATCCCATCCATCCCATGGATCCCATTCCATACCACCCCATCCCATCCCATTGATCCCATCCCATCCCATGGATCCCATCCCATCCCATCCCATTGATCCCATCCCATCCCATCCCATGGATCCCATCCCATCCCATCCCATCCCATCCCATCCCATCCCATGGATCCCATCCCATCCCATCCCATCCCATCCCATCCCATCCCATGGATCCCACCCCATGGATCCCACCCCATCCCACCTCCCTGACCCTCTCCAAGTGCAAACCATCCCCCCAAATCCCAAAGGTTTTTGGAGCCTTTCCACTGTAACAATCCCAAAGGTTCAAACTTCTCCCAGAAAAACTCACCCAAAGGAATCTTGGCCTCTGGGGAACGATCCCAGATCCGTGTCTGGGGCAGGGCAGGGGTCAGGAGCTGCTGGCTCAGCAGCTCGGGCTCCTTATCTGGTTTTCCACTCGGCTGCCCCGGTGCTGATCCGGGCTCCCGATGTTATCTCAGCTCCCTCCCCCTCTCTCCGAGAATTCCCAGGGGTTTCTCCAGCCCCAGCTGGATCTGGAAGGGCAGGGTTGGATGTTTGAGTGTCCTTAGGAAATCTTCCCTTCCCTTCCCTGAATTTTGGCTGGGGAATGAAATGGGATTTGGGGTTTTGGGGGGTTTTTGGGGTTTTTTAAATTTAATTTTTTTGTGTGTTTCAACAAAATACCCAAAATTCAGCTTGAGCTTTTCATGGATTTGGGGATAAGCAGTTTGTGGGGAATTCTCACCTAGAAGAGGACAAATAATTCATGACTGCTATTTGTGGGATCTGAGGAATCTCTGCCACTTTTAGGTGATTTTCCTGCTCATTCCAGAGGGGTTGGATAAAGTGGCCTTTAAATGTCCCTTCCAACACAGATTATAACACAATTTCATTATTTAATCACTTTATTGCCTGGATTTATCCTCCTGGCTGTGAGGATTGCTGCACCCCAGGAGATCCCTGGGCCCATCCCCTGCAGGAAATTTGGGAATGGGGCTGGGAGCAGACCTGGGGTGGGATATTCCTCAGCTGAGCCTGGAAAGGCTGGGATTGCTGGATCTGGGAACTCCCTTTGAGCCTGGATTTGTCCCATTCCCTTCACCATTCCCGTGCTCCATCTCCCATCGGGATCAGACCCTGCTCCAGCATTTCTGTCCCTGGTTTGGCTCTTTTGTCACAATTCTGAGGACAAAGAATCAACATTTCTGCCCTGGGAGGGCCACGGAGCTGAATCCTGCCTGATCCATGTGGGACAGGGAATTTCCCCAAGGAAAAGCTGGGCCTGGCTCATCCTCAGCCTCACCCACTTCATTTTCCATAACCCCAAAACCTGGGAATGGTCTGGAACACAGTTTGGGGATACAGCAGGAGCTGGGGCTCCAGGGAATGCTCAGCTGCAGGAAATCATGGAGTCATTAATTAATTAATTAATTGATCTTCTGAATTAAGGCACCTTAAAAGAGCTGAGGACTATAATTTGCTTTCACAGAATCCCAGAATTCCAGGAGGGAGTTGCTTGGAAGGCCCCTTAAAGTTCACCCCACTATTCAGGTGTCTCTTGTTTTTCAAAGCCACAAATCAAATTCCAAAATTCCCTGAAAACTCTGGACTGATTTCCATGGTCTTTAATTGCCTGAAGTCACCTTGGCTTCCTTCTCTGATCCCAATCCATGTTTCCCCTTGGACAGGGAGGAATCCAGGATCCCTGGAAGTGTCCAAGGTTGGACAGGGCTTGGATCACCCTGGGACAGTGGGAGGTGTCCCTGCCCATGGCAGGGGTGGCATGGGATGATCCCATAAAATTATTCCAATTTTGGTTTTGGGACTTTGAGCAAGGACACGAGCTCCTTGTCCCGGGTTTATTCCGAGACTCGGATCAATATCCATTAGAAGCAGCTTTTATTTTGTGGGCTGAAACTCGACTCCGCTCAATAAAAATACAGGAAAATGATCCCTAAAATAAAAGTGGGAGGGAGCTGATAGAGGTGGGACTTCCAGGGTGATGATCCATGGATCTATGATGGCTTTAAACTGGGAAAGGTGAGGGGTGGATGGGATGTTGGGAAGGAATTCCTGCCTGGGATGGAATTCCCAGAGCAGCTGTGGCTGCCCTGGATCCCTGGAAGTGTCCAAGGTTGGACAGGGCTTGGATCACCCTGGGACAGTGGGAGGTGTCCCTGCCCGTGGCAGGGGTGGATTGGGATGATCCCATAAAATTATTCCAATTTTAGGGTCCCTTCCAGTTCAAACCATTCCAGGCTGATTTTCCTGTGCGCTGATTTCCCAGGACTGTTAATCCAGGATAGCCCCTGGATTGGGAGAGGGCCAGGACTGGGTTTTCTTCGGGGTGTTTTTTTCCTTGGCTGTACAAACCCGTGGGATTTGGTACAAAACTGGGATGTGTTTGTGAATCCAGCAGAGTGCAAGGGTGTCCCTGCAGGGCTCGGGGAGGGAAGGAGAGAGCTGGGTCGGATGGGAAGGAAAGGAATTCTGCAAATGGAGAGATCCCAGCTGGATGGGAAGGGAAAGGATTCTGCCAGTGGAGAGATCCAAGATGGATGGAAAAGGAGAGGATTCTCCCAAAGGAGAGAGGGTGATGGGAATTGAGAGGATTCTCCCAATGGAGAGATCCCAGCTGGAGGGGAATTGAGAGGATTCTCCTGATGGAGAGATCCCAGTTGGATGGAAAAGAAGAGGATTCTCCTGAAGGAAAGAGGCTGATAGGAAGGGAGAGGACTCTCCCAATGGAGAGATCCCAGTTGGATGGGAAGTGAAAGAATTCTCCCAATGGAGAGAGCCAAGCTGGATGGGAAGGGAGAGGATTCTCCAGATGGAGAGATCCAAGATGGATGGAAAAGGAAAGGATTCTCCCAATGGAGAGAGGGTGATGGAGAGAGGATTCTCCAAATGCAGAGGTCCAAGTTGGAGTTCTCCAAATAGAGAGAGGGTGATGGGAATTGAGAGGATTCTCCAGATGGAGAGATCTAAGATGGATGGAAAAGGAGAGGATTCTCCTAAAGGAGAGAGAATGGTGGGAAGGGAGAGGATTCTCCCAATGGAGAGAGGGTGTTGGGGAGAGGATTTTCCAAATGGAGAGGTCCAAGCTGGATGGAAAAGGAGAAGATTTTCCCAAAGGAGAAAGAATGGTGGGAAGGGAGAGGATTCTCCCAATGGAGAGACCCAAGCTGGACAGGAAGGGAAAAGATTCTCCAGATGAAGAGATTCCAGTAGGATGGGAAAAGAGAGGATTCTCCAGATGGAGAGAGGGTGATGGGAATTGAGAGGATTCTCCAAATGAAGAGATCCCAGTTGGATGGGAATTGAGAGGATTCTCCCAATGGAGAGATCCAAGCTGGATGGAAAGGGAGAGGATTCTCCAGATGAAGAGATCTAAGATGGATGGAAAAGGAAAGGATTCTCCCAATGGAAAGAGGGTGATGGAGAGAGGATTCTCCAAATGCAGAACTCCAAGTTGGAGTTCTCCAAATAGAGGGAGGGTGATGGGAAGGGAGAGGATTCTCCAGATGGAGAGATCCAAGCTGGATGGAAAAGGAGAGGATTCTCCCAAAGGAGAGATCCCAGTTGGATGGGAATTGAGAACAATCTCCAGATGGAGAGGCCCCAGTTGAATGGGGAGAGGTTTCTCCCAATGGAGAGATCCCAGTTGGATGGGAAAAGAGAGGATTCTCCCAATGGAGAGACCCAAGATGGTTAGGAATGGGAAAAGATTCTCCAGATGGAGAGATCCAAGTTGGATGGGAAAAAGAGGTTTCTCCCAATGGAGAGAGGGTGGTGGAGAGAGGATTTTCCAAATGGAGAGGTCCAAGTTGGAGTTTTCCAAATAGAGAGAGGGTGATGGGAAGGGAATGGATTCTTCCAATGGAGAGATCCCAGTTGGACGGGATTTGAGAGGCTTCTCCCAATGGAGAGACCCCAGCTAGATGGGAAAAGAGAGGATTCTCCCAATGGAGAGAGGGTGTTGGGGAGAGGATTTTCCAAATGGAGAGGTCCAAGCTGGATGGAAAAGGAGAAGATTCTCCCAAAGGAGAGAGAATGGTGTGAAGGGAGAGGATTCTCCCAATGGAGAGACCCAAGTTGGAGTTTTCCAAATAGAGAGAGGGTGATGGGAATTGAGAGGTTTCTCCAGATGGAGAGATCTAAGATGGATGGAAAAGGAGAGGATTCTCCTAAAGGAGAGAGAATGGTGGGAAGGGAGAGGATTCTCCCAATGGAGAGAGGGTGTTGGGGAGAGGATTTTCCAAATGGAGAGGTCCAAGCTGGATGGAAAAGGAGAAGATTTTCCCAAAGGAGAAAGAATGGTGGGAAGGGAGAGGATTCTCCCAATGGAGAGACCCAAGCTGGATAGGAAGGGAAAAGATTCTCCAGATGAAGAGATTCCAGTAGGATGGGAAAAGAGAGGATTCTCCAGATGGAGAGAGGGTGATGGGAAGGGAGAGGATTCTCCAGATGGAGAGACCCAAGCTGGACAGGAAAGGAAAAGATTCTCCAGATGAAGAGCTCCCAGTTGGATGGGAAAAGAGAGGATTCTCCAGATGGAGAGGTCCAAATTGGAGTTCTCCAAATAGAGAGAGGGTGATTGGAAGGGAAAGGATTCTCCAGAGAGAGATCCAAGCTGGATGGAAAATGAGAGGATTCTCCCAATGGAGAAAGGGTAGTTGGAAGGGAGGGGATTCTCCCAATGGAGAGATCCCAGTTGGATGTGAAGTGAGAGGATTCTCCCAATGGAGAGATCCAAGCTGGATGGAATAGGAGAGGGTGGTGGGAATTGAGAGGAGTCTCCCAGTGAAGAGATCCCAGTTGAATGGGAAGGGAGAGGATTCTCCCAATGGACACATCCCAGTTTTCCAGCTGCATCTCCAAGCCCTGGTGATCTCCAGCAGCTCCTGTGGTTCCTCCCTGCCCTGGGCAATGAAACTTCCCTGGGATGATTCCAAGCAGAGCCATGGGGGGGCTCAGCACGGCAGGAATGTCCCTCCTGTTCCTGACCCTGGGAAGGAGGATGGGCACACTGGAATCGTGGATTTTCCAAACCACAGGACAGGCCTGGATCCTGTTCTGGATTTAGAGCTGTTTTTAAGGGCTGCCAAATCATCTTGGAAATTTGGGCAAAGTGAGTTTCAGTATTTAAAGCAAATTGTTCAGGAAATTATTTTTTTCTTCTCTGCTCCCCAATTTTTTTCCTGATTTTGCCTCAGTGTTATCAGCAAAGTCCCTGTGATCAATAAATTGAATTTAAATCGCCTTTCCATGGATTTTGGAGGTTTGGACGCAGGAAATCAACGCCCTGTGCTGTGTTTTCCCAATTTTCTGTGCCACCAGCCAGAGGTGCCTCCTCAGGCTGCTGGAAAAGGGGAGGGGCTGGAGCTCAGGTGCTGGAAAAGCAGCAGAGTTCCCGTGCTTGGGATCCAGGGAGGAGCTGGGGCCGTGCCAGGGAATGGGATCGCAGGGAGAATCTCCATGTGGGATCATGCAGGCTCCGCCAGCTCCCCTGAGTCAGCACCCCCAGGGTGATAAGGGCTCTGATAAGGGTCTGATAAGGACAACAAAGCCCCAGGGTGACCCGTCTGTCACCCCCTGGGTGGCTGAGGAGAGGCCACAGCAGGGACATTCCCGTGTCCTTCTGATTCCCAGTTTTCCTGTTCCTGCTCCCACCGAGGTGAATCTCCCATTGTCCCATCCCCCTGTCACTCCAGCAGATATTGGGAATTCCCACCTAGAACAGGACAAATGATCCATGAACTGTCATTGGTAGGATTTTGGGAATTTCTGCCACTTCTAGGTGATTTTCCTGCTCATTCCAAAAGGGAAGGATAAAGGGGCCTTTAAATGTCTCTTCCGACACAGATTATTCCACAATTCCATGATTTAATCACTTTATTGCCTGGATTTATCCTCCTGGATAAATTCAGGAGATTCCTGTGCCCATCCCCTGCAGAAAACCTGGGAATGGGGCTGGGAGCAGACCTGGGGTGGGATATTCCTCAGCTGTGCCTGGAAAGGCCAGGATTGCTGGATCTGGGGACTCCCTTTGAGCCTGGATTTTTTCCTTTCCCCTTTCCTTTCCCTTTTCCCCTTCCTTTCTCTTTTTCCTTTCCTTTCCTTTCCTTTCCTTGAAATTTCCTTTCCTTGAAATTTCCCTTCCCTTCCCTTTCCCCCTTCTCCTTTCCCTCTTCCTCTTTCCCTGGATTTGGTTTCTTCCAATGGGTCACAGCCAGGTTTTCTCTCTCCAGGGATTTTCCTTCTCCATCCCATAATCTCCTTTGGAAAAGCCCATCCAGCTTTTCTCCTCTCCCACCTTATCCCAGGGCTTCCCTCAGCTCCAGGAGCAGCATCTCCGCTTCTTTCCCAGAAAAAGGAGGAGAGGAGGGAATTCCAGAGCTGCCTGGATGGAGGAGGAGATGAGGGAATGATGGAATTGAGCAGCTGGATTTGGGAGATGAGGGGATGTGGGAGCTGATCAGCTGGATTGGGGACATGAGGGGATCCCAGAGCTGATCAGATGGATTTGGGAGATGAGGGGATCCCAGAGCTGGTCAGATGGATACACAGGGATCCCAGAGCTGATCAGCTGGATTTGGGGAATAGAGGGATGCCAGAGCTGATCAGATGGATTTGGGGAATAGAGGGATCCCAGAGCTGATCAGCTGGATTCGGGAAATGAGGGGATCCCAGAGCTGATCAGCTGGATTCGGGAAATGAGGGGATCCCAGAGCTGATCAGCTGGATTTGGGGAACACAGGGATCCCAGAGCTGATCTGATGGATTTGGGAAATGAGGGGACCCCAGAGCTGATCAGATGGATTTGGGGAAATGAGGGGATCCCAGAGCTGATCACCTGGATTTGGGGAATATAAGGGAGTGCTGGAGCTGCCTGGCTGGATTCAGGAGAAGAGGGAAATCCTGGAGCTGATTGTCTGGAGCTGGGATAATGTGAGGGATGTCCTGGATGTGCCTCTGGAGCTGGGATAATGTGAGGGATGTCCTGGAGCTGAGATATGAGGGAACCCTGGATGTGCCTCTGGAGCTGGAGTGTGAGGGATATCCTGGAGCTGGGATATGAGGGAACCCTGGATGTGCTCTCTGGAGCTGGGGTGTGAGGGTTGTCCCGGAGCTGGGATGTGAGGGAACCCTGGATGTGCCTCTGGAGCAGGGATAATATGAGGGATGTCCTGGATTTGCTCTCTGGAACTGGGATATGAGGGATATCCTGGATGTGCCCCTGGAGCTGCAATATGAGGGATGTCCTGGAGCTGGGATATGAGGGACACCTTGGAAGTGCCCCTGGAGCTGGGATACAAGAAATGTCCTGGAGCTGGGCTATGAGGAAACCCTGGATGTCCCTCTGGAGCTGGGATGTGAGAGATGTCCTGGAGCTGGGATATGAGGGTTGTCCCCGATGTGCCGCTGGAGCTGGGATGATGGGAGGGATGTCCCGGCTGGAGCAGGGATAATGTGAGGGATGTCCTGGAGGTGAGATAATGTGAGATGTGCTGGATGTGCCTCTGGAGCTGGGGTGTGAGGAATGTTCTGGAACTGGGATATGAGAAATGTCCTGGATGTGCCTCTGGAGCTGGGATACAAGAAATGTCCTGGAGCTGGGATATGAGGGAACCCTGGATGTGCCTCTGGAGCCGGGATAATGTGAGGGATGTCCCGGCTGTGCCTCTGGAGCTGGGATGATGTGCGGGATGTCCCGGCTGTGCCTCTGGAGCCGGGATGATGTGAGGGATGTCCCGGCTGTGCCTCTGGAGCTGGGATGATGTGCGGGATGTCCCGGCTGTGCCTCTGGAGCTGGGATGATGTGTGGGATGTCCCGAATGTCCCTCTGGAGCTGGGATGATGTGAGGGATGTCCCGGCTGTGCCTCTGGAGCAGGGATGATGTGAGGGATGTCCCGAATGTCCCTCTGGAGCTGGGATGATGTGCGGGATGTCCCGGCTGTGCCTGTGGAGCTGGGATGATGTGCGGGATGTCCCGGCTGTGCCTCTGGAGCAGGGATGATGTGCGGGATGTCCCGGCTGTGCCTCTGGAGCTGGGATGATGTGAGGGATGTCCTGGAGCTGGGATGATGTGCGGGATGTCCCGGCTGTGCCTCTGGAGCTGGGATGATGTGAGGGATGTCCTGGAGCTGGGATGATGTGCGGGATGTCCCGAATGTTCCTCTGGAGCCGGGATGATGTGCGGGATGTCCCGGCTGTGCCTCTGGAGCAGGAGCACGTGGAGCATTCCCTGCGGGCTCCGGTGCCCCGCACAGAGCCGCCCTTGTTGTCCCGAACATCCCAATCCCATTCCACTGCTGGCCGCTCCCGCCCGGTTTTTTTGGGAACAGAAGGGCCCTTCCCAAAAAAAAGGGACAGAGAGGGGTCTGCAGGGAGCAGAGGGAGGGGAGGGGGGTGTCCCGGCTCGGCCGGGGGGCTGTGAATCGGGACATTAAGCAGCATTCCAGGGATCGGGATGGGGTTGGATACCTGTGGTTTGAGGCGCTGCTGGAGCCAGAACACCAAACTCTGCTCCTGCAGTGGGAGCTGCGGCATCCCGGCGGGAATCCAGCCGGGAAAGGGTTAAAGAGGGGGAAAATAAAGTGAGAGAGGAAAGGAAAGGGAAAGGAAAGGGGAAAGGGGAAAAGAGAAAGGAGAGGGAAAAGGAGAAAGGAAAGGGAAAAACAAAGTGAGAGAGGAAAGGAAAGGGGAAAGGAGAAAAGAGAAAGGAAAGGAAAAAGGAGAAAGGAAAGGGGAAAAAAAAGTGAGAGAGGAAAGGAAAGGAAAGGGGAAAGGAAAGGAGAAAGGGGAAAGGAGAAAGGGGAAAAGAAAAAGGAAAAAGGAGAAAGGAGAAAGGGAAAAAGAAAAAAGGAAAAAGGAGAAAAGAGAAAGGAAAAAGGAAAAAGGAAAAAGGAGAAAGGAGAAAGGAAAAAGGAAAAAGGAAAAAAGAGAAAGGAAAAAGGAAAAAGGAAAAAACAAAGTGAGAGAGGAAGGGAAAGGGGAAAGTAGAAAGGAGAAAGGAGAAAGGAAAAAGGAGAAAGGGGAAAAGAAAAAGGAAAAAGGAGAAAGGAGAAAAGAGAAAAGAAAAAGAAGAAGAAAGATAAAAGGAAAAAGGAGAAAGGAGAAAGGAAAAAGGAAAAAGGAAAAAGGAAAGGAAAAAGGAAAGGAAAGGGGAAAGGGAAAAGGAAAAAAGAAATTTTCCATGGATTTCCCAGCTCTGCTCCAGGATTCTGGGAGGACTCCCTGGTTTTTAACCTGCTTGTTGAGCCTTTTCCTGGATTTCTTTTCCTTTTTCTCCTTTTCTTCTGGCACTCTGGAATTCATCTCCAGCTTCTTCCTGCTGCCAGGGCGGGTAAATTTTAGTTGGGAATTTTGTGTCTCTCCATAAATAACTCTGGAAGTCGAGGCTGGAGGAAAACCACTCCTAAAACAGAGGAAAGGAATGAGAGCCCACAATCCTGACATTCCCCATGTCCTTAAAGGGGAAAGGGAGTTGGGAAATCCCATT
>JANCRA010000226.1:41774-130357 GCA_024362935.1 Setophaga petechia | reverse complement strand
CCGTGTTTCCAGCAGCTCAGCAGTGCCAGGATTATCCCAAAACCCCCCAGCCCACTTTTACCTCCTCCCAAAGGGAAGATCCCAGAAAAGGAGGATGAAGGATTTTCCTGGAGAAAAGGAGCTCGGGAAGGACCTTCTGGGTCTCCTCAGCTCCCTGACAGGAGGGGACAGCCAGGGGGAATTGGGATCTGGGAACAGGGAACAGGGACAGGAGGAGAGGGAACAATCACCTCTGTTGGTGATCATTTTCCATGAGGAAATCAGGGAAAGGTTCAGGTTGGATTTGGGAAAATTCCTTCCTGGATTGGCTGTCCAGCCCTGGCCCAGCTGCCCAGGGCAGTGCTGGAGTCCCCATTCCATTTAAAATCCCTGTGGATGTGGCACTTGGGGTGGCCTTGGCAGAGCTGGGCTCGATCCAGGGGCTTTTCCCACCCCAATAATTCTGGGATTTGAAGGAAAAGTGATCAGGATCTCCCAAACAATTCCTTCTGCTCCAAGGAAAGAGAGCAGGACACCACCCTGGATGAACCACGGGATGTTCCCAGAGGCTGGGGGTGCTGGGGGTGGGATGAGCTGATGTCTCCATCCCAAAAGGACAACCCTCAAGCACAGGGAGAAAGGATCTCCTGGAATGAGAGGGTTTGTGGGATTCTCTGAGTGTTCCTGGCTGGAAGGAGATCCCGGGGCTGTCAACAAATCCTCCCCTTCCCCGAGCAAGCGGAACAAAAGCGCCTCCCCTGCAGCCCGGCTGCTTTTCCTTTGTTTTGCAACTCCCGGAGTTTTAACCATGGAATTGCACTCTCCAGAGCATGGGATTGCAAATCCCCAGCCCGGAGCTGCCAGGACATTCCAAGGATGCAGAGGACACCCCTCAGTGACCCCTCAGAGGAAGGTGCAATCCCTGGAGCACATTCCCGATATTCCCAGCCCCACGTGTGAGGCTTGGCTCATCCCAGATAATTTTTCATGGGAATGACCGAGCTCCAGCTGCTTTCCATCACCAGAGCCCTGCAAAGCACTTAATGCAGGCCAGGCAGAGCTTTCCCTGCAATATTCCCGGGGTTTTCCATATTTTTGGGATTTTAAGGACGTTTAGATCTGCTTCACCTTCTGGTTTTCCTGGTAGGAACAGTCAGGCTCTGTTCCCAAGGAATGGGACAGGATAATAGGGAATATCCTCAAATTGTACCAGGACAGGGGGAGATTGGACATCAGGGAAAAGCTTTTCCCAAAAGGAATGTCCAGGCCTGGCACGGGCCGTCCATGGAAGTGGAGGAATACTGATCCCAGCAGGATTTAAAAGTGTGGATGTGGGATTTGGGGACACGGGGTGGTGGCCTTGGCAGTGCTGGACTCCGTGATCCTATGGGGTCATCCAACAGAAATGATCCTGGGATTCCATAGTGTCACAGAGAGAACGGGAATGTGGGAATGTGGGAACGTGGGAATGTGGGAACCTGGGAATGTGGGAACGTGGGAATGTGGGAACAGGGACCTGGCTCCACCTATGTTGGTGATCATTCTCCATGAGGAAATCTGGGAATTCCATGAGGAAAACTCTGTTCTCTGAGTCTAGAGCTGATTTCCAGGTGGTTGATCCATATTTTGCAGTCATCCACATGGATGTGCAGACTCGATTCCATGATGTCCCAGCAGAGCACAGGAATGTGGGAATGTGGGAATGTGGGAATGTGGGAATGTGGGAACAGGGACCTGGCTCTGCCTCTGTTGGTGATCATTTTCCATGAGGAAATCTGGGAATTCCATGAGAAAATCCAGGAATTCCATGAGGAAATCTGTGTTCTCAGAGTCTAGAGCTGATTTCCAGGTGGCTGATCCGTATTTTCCTGGCATCCACATGGATGTGCAGACTCGATTCCATAATGTCCCAGCAGAGCACAGGAATGTGGGAATGTGGGAATGTGGGAATGTGGGAACAGGGACCTGGCTCCGCCCGTGTTGGTGATCATTCTCCATGAGGAAATCTGGGAATTCCATGAGGAAATCCGGGAATTCCATGAGGAAAACTCTGTTCTCTGAGTCTAGAGCTGATTTCCAGGTGGTGATCATTTTCCATGAGGAAATCCGGGAATTCCATAAGGAAAACTCTGTTCTCTGAGTCTAGAGCTGACTTCCAGGTGGTTGATCCATATTTTCCCAGCATCCACATGGATGTGCAGACTCGATTCCATAATGTCCCAGCAGAGCACAGGAATGTGGGAATGTGGGAATGTGGGAATGTGGGAATGTGGGAATGTGGGAACGGGGACCTGGCTCTGCCTCTGTTGGTGATCATTTTTCATGAGGAAATCCGGGAATTCCGTGAGGAAATCCGTGTTCTCTGAGTCTAGAGCTGATTTCCAGGTGGTTGATCCGTATTTTCCAGGCATCCACATGGATGTGCAGACTCGATTCCATAATGTCACAGAGAGAACAGGAATGTGGGAATGTGGGGACGTGGGAATGTGGGAATGTGGGAATGTGGGAATGTGGGAATGTGGGAACAGGGACCTGGCTCCGCCTCTGTTGGTGATCATTTTCCATGAGGAAATCTGGGAATTCCATGAGAAAATCCAGGAATTCCATAAGGAAAACTCTGTTCTCTGAGTCTAGAGCTGATTTCCAGGTGGCTGATCTGTATTTTCCAGGCATCCACATGGATGTGCAGACTCGATTCCGTAATGTCCCAGCAGAGCACAGGAATGTGGGAATTGGGAGCACGGACAGAGCTGGGACCTGGCTCAGCCTCTGGTTCTGCTCATTTTCCATGAGGAATTCTGGAAATTCCATGAAGAATTCTAGGAATTCCATGAGGAATTCTGGAAATTCCAAGAGGAATTCTGTGTCCTCTGGCTCTGGACCCGATTTCCCGGTGGTTGATCCTTATTTTCCAGACATCTCCATGGATGTGCAGGCCCTCTGAAGGTGCTGCAATTCCAGAGCCCCAAAACCCAGGATTTCCTGAAAACTCTGGGCCATTTCCACTGGAATAAATCTGGAATTTTCTGAATGGGAATCTTCACAGACCCCTCTCCAGAAACACAGAGCCATTCCCATGGGAATGCCGAGTCCTGGTGGCTTTGTTTGGGAATCTGGGATATCCCAGCAGCATGTTCTGATCCCATCAGCACCTGGATTCTGAGGCTTGGAGTGTCTCTGGTGCATTTTTAGGGAGCTGATGGGATGTTTATTTTTAAGGAATTTAGGAGATATTTGTTTGTAGGGAATTTGGGAGATATTTATTTTTAGGGAATGATAAGGTATTTATTTTTGGGGAATTTGTGAGATATTACTTTTATGGAAATTGGGAAATATTTCTTTTCAGGGAATTTGGGAGGTATTTGTTTTTAGGGAATGATAAGGTATTTATTTTTAGGGAATTTAGGAGATACTTGTATTTAGGGAATGATAAGGTATTTATTTTTGGGGAATTTGTGAGATATTACTTTTATGGAAATTGGGAAATATTTCTTTTCAGGGAATTTGGGAGGTATTTGTTTTTAGGGAATGATAAGGTATTTATTTTTAGGGAATTTAGGAGATACTTGTATTTAGGGAATGATAAGGTATTTATTTTTGGGGAATTTGTGAGATATTACTTTTATGGAAATTGGGAAATATTTCTTTTTAGGGAATTTAGGAGATATGTCTTTTCATGGAATTATGAGGTATTTATTTTTAGGGAAATTTGTGCGATATTTATTTTTAGGGAATGATAAGGTATTTATTTTTGGGGAATTTGTGAGATATTTATTTTTATGGAAATTGGGAAATATTTCTTTTTAGGGAATTCAGGAGGTATTTCTTTTTTGGGAATGATGAGATATTTGTTTTTAGGAAATTTGTGAGATATTTGTTTTTAAGGAATTTAGGACATATTTGGTTTTAGGAAATTTGTGCGATATTTATTTTTAGGGAATGATAAGGTATTTATTTTGGGGAAATTTGTGAGATATTAATTTTATGGAAATTAGGAAATATTTCTTTTTAGGGAATTTGGGAGGTATTTCTTTTTTGGGAATGGTGAGGTATTTATTTTTTGGGAATTTGTGAGATATTTGTTTTTATGGAAATTAGGAAATATTTCTTTTTAGGGAATTTAGGAGATATTTACTTTCAGGGACTTTAGGAAATATGTCTTTTTATGGAATTATGAGGTATTTATTTTTAGGGAATTATGAGGTATTTATTTTTAAGGAATTACTGAGAGATTTCTTTTTAGGGAATTTAGGAGATAGTCATTTTTAGGGAATTTGTGGGATATTTATGAGGAGCACTGATCTTCCAAGGGCAGGGAGCAGAGGGAAGTGAGGGAATGCCACAATTCCAGGAGGCTGCTCCAGTTCCCTGCTGAAATCCCCATCCCAACCCTGGGGGAAACGTTTTCCTTGAACAGAAACCTTCCCACAGGAACCTCATCCCACAAATCCATCGGCCCAAATCCCTGGAAGTGCCCCAGGAAAGGCTGGAGCACCCTGAGATAGGGGAAGGAAATAAATTATTATTTAATAATTTAATTAATTCTGGAATTAAATGATCTTTAAGCTCCTTTCCTACCCCAACCATTCCATGATTCCATGAATATCCATGAACGCTTCCAGGGACAGTCATTCCATCATTTCCCAGGGCAGCTTTCCCAAGGCTTGGCTCTCTCAGGGAGGAAGGAAACCCCGCAGTTTTCACAGCAGCAGCCCCCAAAACACCCAGAAAATGCCACAATTCCCCAGCCCTGCTCCATGAAATATTCCAAATATTTCTGCTCCTCTCTGTAGGTGGCCAAGAGCTCTGGAAGCAAATCCCGGGTCAAGGATAATGGAAAACTTCCTTTCCAAATCCAAACCAAAGTTCAGGGATTTCCTGACCAAGGCTTTATTTTCCCACGGAATTCAGGACCTAAATGGGATTTTTTGGTTTTTGTTTGGTTTTTTTTTTTTTTTTCCCTGAATCTGTTCCCATAAAATTTTAGCATCCACAGGGTTTTACACCCAGAAGTTTTCCAGCTTTTCCAGAATTCCTGCAGAGCTGGAATTGCCCAGGCAGGCTGGTGGGATGAGCTGGAGGAAGCTGATTCCTGCATTTCCCAGGGGAATCTTGGGAATCCCAATTCCTTTTCCCAAAGGAATTTGTGAGATATTACTTTTATGGAGATTGGGAAATATTTCTTTTTAGGGAATTTAGGAGATATTTCTTTTCAGGGAATTTAGGAGATATGTCTTTTTATGGAATTATGAGGTATTTATTTTTGGGGAATTGTGTTCAGAATTCCATGTGGGATCAGGACACATCCTGCTGGATCAGGGATGATCCTTTGGAGCTCTGGTTTTTCCCTGCTGTGCCTGAGCTACTTTCACTTCCCAGACTCAACATCCCAAATATTTTTTTTTCCCTTGGAATAAAGAGCTGAGCCGAGTTAAAAACCTGGATTCCTTGGGATAACTCTGGAGCAGGGAATCCACAAGGAATCCTCTAGGATTTGTACAAAGGGAAACATCCCAGGGATGGTTTGGAGCTGGACACACCAAGATCACCACAGCAGGAGCGGGAATATGTGGGAATTTTCAATTGGAATTTTCTAAGGGAATTTTCCATGGGAATTTTCTATAGGAATTTTCCGTGGGAATTTTCCACGGGAATTTTTCCATGGGAAGAGGGCTCAGGGATCAGCTGCGGAGGAAGGAGTCGGTCTCTCCCTAGAGCTGATCCCTGATCCAGCCTTTTCCATGGAAGCTGGAGGGATGGGACATTTCCCTGGAGCTCTGAGCTCACCCTGCCACCCAATCCCATTCCCATTTCCCGGATTTTTGGGATTCAACAGAGCAATCCCACCACAGAGTGTCCCAGCCAGAGCTGGAGCTCCGTTCTGGGTTTCCCACAGGATTGTCCTGATATATCTGTGGGAATCTCCCAGGATTCTCCCAGATATCAGAGGGCCCCAGGGACCGGGATTTGGAAGGGAAAAGGGAGGGAAAGGGACCGGCCCGGGGTCCTTTGCTGTCCCCAAGGGATGTCCCAGCCCTGCTGGGCTTTCCCAGGATCCCAAATCCCTTTCCCTGCCCTCCTCCTGGAAAGGTTCAGCATTCCCTGGAAAGGAGCTCCCGGTGGAGGCGGCTCCAGAGCATCCAGAGGGGGATCCCGGACCCCGAGCTCGGGAAGCGGCTCCGCGGGCTCGGGACCCTGCCAGGACAAACAGCGGCGCTCGGGATTCCCGGGAATTCCACACCGGGAATTCCACACCGGGAATTCCACACCGGGAATGCGCTCCTGCCTCGCCGGGAGGAGGGGAGGGAGGGAGGGGAGCAGGAAGGGAAGCGCCGCCCGCTCCCTGCGCCGATCCCAAATTCCCGTGCTCATATCCCAAATCCCGGTATTCCCGTCCTAAAGCCCAGTGCTCCCATCCCGAATCCCGGTGCTTCCATCCCAAATCCCGGTGCTCGCATCCCAAATCCTCAATGTTCCCATCTCAAATCCCGGTGCTCAAATCCCAAATCCTGGTGCTCGCAACCCAAATTCCCGGTACTCATATCCCAAATTCCAGTACTCCCATCCCAAATCCTCAGTGTTCCCATCCCAAATCCCCCTTGCTTCCATCCCAAATCCCGGTATTCCCATCCCAAATCTCGACGCTCCCATCCCAAATTCTCAGTGTTCCCATCCCGAATCCCTCTTGCTTCCATCCCGAATCCCGCTGCTCTGATCCCAAATCCCGCTGCTCCCATCCCAAATCCCGCTGCTCTGATCCCAAATCCCACTGCTCCCATCCCAAATCCCGCTGTTCCCATCCCAAATCCCAGTATTCCCATCCCAAATCCCCGGTGCTCCCATCCCAAATTCTCAGTGTTCCCATCCCGAATCCCTCTTGCTTCCATCTCGAATCCCGCTGCTCCCATCCCAAATCCCCGCTGCTCCCATCCCAAATCCCCCTTGCTTCCATCTCAAATCCCAGTACTCCCATCCCAAATCCCAATATTCCCATCCCAAATCCCACTGCTCCCATCCCAAATCCCAATATTCCCATCCCAAATCCCGGTGCTTCCATCCCAAATCCCAATATTCCCATCCCAAATCCCGGTGCTCACGCAGCCCTTGCTCCCAGAATTTGGGTCAGGATGGGGGAATGCAAATTCCCGGGGAAACGCTGGAGAAACACCCTCAGGACTGGGAGTTTTCCAGGCATCTTCTGAGGAAAAACAGGGAAAGGGGAACGAGAAGGAAGGAAAAGGGCAGGAATATTTTCCAAAGCCTTTCAGCTGTGTCCCCTCTGGAGCTGCGTCACTCCCAACCTCGGGTTATCCCGGGAAATCCCTCTCCATTCCCTGCACTTTCCCGGCGGGCTCTGAGTGTCCTGGGATGGAATTTTTCCATGGAAAAGGATTTCTAGGAATTCCTTTGCAGACCGCTCCTCCCCGCTCCCCCATTCCCGGTTCCCAGCTTTCTCCAGGCATCCCGGTGCCCAGGAGAATCCAGCCCGGAGCCGGAGCCGGGTCTCTCCCGGCTTTTGCACTATTTGGGATTGGCCGTAGATGGCAGCAAATGTCTCGGAGCTTCCCGCTGAGCTGGCCGCAGCCGGGAAAATTCCCGCATCCCGGAGAATTCCCGCATCCCAGAAAACTCCCGCATCCCGGAAAATTCCCGCATCCCAAAAAACTCCCGCATCCCAGAAAATTCCTGCATCCTGGAAAATTCCTGCATCTCAGAAAAATTCCTGTATCCCAGAAAATTCCCGCATCCTGGAAAATTCCTGCATCCCAGAAAAATTCCTGTATCCAGGGAAATTCCTGCATCCTGGAAAATTCCTGCATCCCAGAAAATTCCCGCATCCCAGAAAATTCCTGCATCCCAGAAAACTTCCTGTATCCCGGAAAATTCCCGCATCCCGGAAAATTCCCGCATCCCAGAACAATTCCCGCATCCCGGAAAATTCCTGAATCCCGGAAAACTCCTGCATCCCGGAAAATTCTTGCATCCTGGAAAATTCCTGCATCCAGGGAAATTCCTGCATCCCGGAAAATTCCTGAATCCCGGAAAATTCCTGCATCCCGGAAAATTCCCGCATCCTGGAAAATTCCCGCATCCCGGGAAATTCCGCATCCCGGAAAAATTCCTGTATCCCAGAAAATTCCCGCATCCCAGAAAATTCCCGCATCCTGGAAAATTCCTGCATCCCAGAAAAATTCCTGTATCCCAGAAAATTCCTGCATCCCGGAAAACTCCCGCATCCCGGAAAATTCCTGAATCCCGGAAAATTCCTGCATCCCAGAAAATTCCTGCATCCCGAAAAATTCCTGTATCCCAGAAAATTCTCACATCCCGAAAAATTCCTGCATCCCAGAAAAATTCCTGTATCCCAGAAAATTCCTGTATCCCAGAAAATTCCCACATCCCAGAAAATTCCCGCATCCCGGAAAATTCCCGCATCCCAGAAAATTCCCGCATCCCCCTGCAGTGCGGGAATGGTCTCTTCTCCAAAGGGAGAGGGATCACGGCTGCTCCCATCCCGGGATTCCCGGAGCAGCTCCAGGCCCCTCAGCTCCTGGGTACTGGGATGAACTGGGGGATGAGGAGGGAGCCAAGCCTGGGGAGATCCTTGGGAATGGTCCTGGAGCTGATCCAGGAGGGATCGCCCTGCAGGGACAGCACGGGGAGCAGCAGTTTCAGACTGGGGAAGGGGAGATTTATGTGGGATATTGGGAATTGGGAATTCCTGGCTGGGATGGGATTCCCAGAGCAGCTGTGGCTGCCCCTGGATCCCTGGAAGTGTCCAAGGCCAGGCTGGACAGGGCTTGGATCACCCTGGGATATTGGAATTGTTGCTGGAACAAGATGAGCTTTAAGGTCTCTTCCAACCCAAACCAGCCTCAGATTCTGTGATTCCATGAAAAGTCTGCCCAGCCCGAGGCTCTAATTCCACAGAGGATATTCCCAAGTGCTTGGGAAGAGGAATAATAGAATTGTTGGGAGTGATCCTTCCCCTTCCCCTGCCCCTGCTGCCATTTCAGGCCCCATCTCCAGGGATTTTGGGAAGGCTCCCAGTGTTTCCCAGCCATCTCTCTGTTCTGGGATCATTTACCAGGAGCTCCCTGGATCCTGTTTCCAGAGTTGAGCCGTGTTCCAAGTTCCATGGAATCCTGGAGTGGTTTGGGATGGAAGCACTTTAAAACCCATCCCATTCCAGCCCCGTGCCACGGGCAGGGACAGCTCCCACCATCCCAGGATGCTCCAAGCCCCATCCAAGCAGGGAATCCAACATTTTCCTGATCCCTTCTCCTTGCCTTGATTTTCCCAAATCCCTGGATTCTCCCCCTCCAGGTCTTTGTTGTGCATTCCCTTGGCCAGGCTCAGCCCCTGGCTCTTCTCCAGAGCCTGAAATTCTGATTCCTGCCTGGTCCCTTCCCTTTCATTTTCCTCTCAGGAGCAGAACCACCCAGGGAGGGGAGAGATGGAATGAGCAGGAGTCTGGATTCCCTCTGGAATTCCAGAGCAGGAATGCTGTGGTTCCATAAGTTTTGTCCCACAATTAGCAGGGTCTCTGTAATTAGCCCAGAGCAGGAATGCTGTGGTTCCATAGGTTTTGTCCCACAATTAGCAGGGTCTCTGTAATTAGCCCAGAGCAGGAATGCTGTGGTTCCATAGGTTTTGTCCCACAATTAGCTTCATTTTCCCATAATTTTCTCTCTGTAATTAGCCCAAGATAGACGGAGCTGGCAAGGAAACTCCTCATCAGCCTAATTCCAAACTGTTGTAAAACCAGGGGATGGGAAAGGGACAGCTTCCATTTGTTTCCAATTGGGAAAAGTGCAGGGTTGGGATCCTTTGCCTTCCTGGGACATTGGGATACTCCGGACACAGGGTATGGGATCAAACCCAGTCCTGAACATTCCTTGCTTTTTTGGCTGCTCCCTTTCTTTATTTACCTCTTTCCTTGGTCCATATCTTGTCCTGATTTGGATTCCCAAATCTCCTCCATTCCAGCCACAGGGCTGGTTTTATTCCAGGGAGTTTGCAGCTGGAAAATGCCCCCGTTCATCCCATGAATCTGGGTCAGAGGAGAGATTCCAGTTCCTAAATGTTCCTAAATGTTCAACTGAGCTGCAAAGGATCCACTGAACTTTGACTTCATCCCTTCCCCAGCTTTATGGCTCTGCTCCCTTCTCCCAGTTTTCTTCATCCCTGCTCTCCTCTCCCACCAAAATTTCTGTTCCCACCTTATTTCCTGTGTCCAGCCATGGAGACATTCCTGTGTCTCAGGGGCTGGAGAATCCCTTCCACTGCCTGGGACTAATCTGGGATGGGATGGGATGGGATGGGATGGGGTGGGATGGATGGGATGGGATGGGATGGGATGGGGTGGGATGGATGGGATGGGATGGGATGGGATGGGATGGGATGGGATGGGATGGGATGGGATGGGATGGGATGGGATGGGATGGGATGGAATGGGATGGGACGGGACCAGGGAGCTCATTCTGCCCCTGCCCTGGGCACTGCTGGGGTCACACCCCGAGTGCTGTGCCCAGCTCTGGCCCCTCAGCTTGGGAAGGACCTTGGGACCCTGAGCACATCCAGAGGGGACAACGGGGCTGGAGAGGGGCTGGGAACACAAACCCTGTGAGGAAGCCCTGAGGGAGCTGGGGGTGCTCAGCCTGGAGAAAAGGAGACTCAGGGCTGCCCCCATCACTCTGCAGCTCCTGAAAGGTGCCTGTGCTCAGCTGGGGCTGGGCTCTGTCTCCAGCAGCACTGACACAGCCAGAGCACACAGCCTCAAGGGAAATACAGGTTGGAGAGCAGGAAAAGTTTTTCACAGAAAGAGTGATAAAGTTCTGGAATGTTCTGCCCAGGGAGGTGGTGGAGTCCCCATCCCTGGGTGTGTTTAACAAAGCCTGGATGTGGCACTGGGGGCCAGGGTTGAGTTGAGCTGTTGGGGCTGGGTTGGACTCAATGGTCTGGAAGGTCTCTTCCAACCTGGTCATTCTGGGAATCCTGTGAAATTCTGGGATGATTATTCCAGGATCCCAGTCTGGTGATGTAACTGTGGCTCCCAAACGTTGGTTCTCCCTCTTTCCCAAGAAAACCACTCAGAGATTGTCTCAGCCCAGGATTTTTTGCTCCAGGGTAGCTCTGAGCCCCCTGTCCTGCCCAAGCCTTGGGCAAAGCTCCGAGGTTCTGCAGCTCCAGGAGATGTTGTCTTTCAAAGCTCAGGGATCAGCTTTGGGCTGGAATTCCTTTGGCTCCACAGGAAATATTCCCAGAATCCAGCGAGACCCTGGCTGTTCTGTCCTGGCACAGGGGAACCAAAGGCAGCCTTTGGAATAAAATCCCACCAGGGCACCTCAATCCTCTTGTTCCAAACTCCAAATCCCTGCCAGGTCCAACATTCCAAGTTCTCAGAACCTTTGGAGCTCCCCAGGATGGGGGGACAGGGAAAGCTGGCATTCCAAACAGCACGTGGGGATGGCACTGGGAATCCTCTCCTTCAGAAACTTCTGGAAAAGGTGTGGAAAAGCAGGATCTGGGCCTGGCAGAGGTCTAGAGGGAGCAGTTGGGTTTATTTGGGACACAGAGGAGGCTGGGAAGTTGTTTTGGTTTATTCCTGTCAGGAGAAAAGCCAAACCCAAAATGTGTGGATGCCTCCGGAGTGTCCTTGAGGATTCCTCCCCAATCCAGGCAGGAATTCCAGGCTGAACTGACCAGCGATGATTTTGTCAGTGTTTTTCTAGAAATTCTGAATTTTGACCCCAAATTCCAGCAGAAAGATGAAGAGGAAAGTTCACACCTGCCCTTAGGGAGAAATCCATCAAGATTTGTAGAATCCCAGAGTGATTTGGGTTGGAAGGGACCTGAATGAAATAAATCAAATTTCTTTAGGGAATTCAATTTAAAAATGCCGATTTTGGACTGATTAAAGACTCCTCAGGATTCTGGTTTTTATTGAGGAATTCCACCCCATTCCAAGGGCAGGGACACCTCCCACTATCCCAGGCTGCTCCAAACCCCGTCCAGCCTGGCTTTGATCAGTCCCAGGGATGAGACAGCCACAACTTCTCAAGTCCAGCTCGAATCCAGCTTTTCCCAGCAGCCAGTGTGGCCTTTTCCAAGAGGAGCCGTGGCTTGGGCTGGGCTGACTCATCCCACAGAGCCCATCCCTGCCCTCCGTGGTGAGCAGGGGCTGCCACAAACTCAGCTCCCAGTTCTGTGCCGTGGGAGGTGAGGTGAGATCAGAGCAGCCCGAGCTGTGGCCGTGGTGTTTTGGAAAGGAAACCAAACCCCTGGATCTCCATGGCTGGGGATTAAAGCCCAAATCCCAATTTACTCCAGAATATTGTGTTCCCAACCAGGAAATCCTGCCCTCAGGTTCCTCAGGGTGTTGCAGCACACGTCTCCACCTCCTGTGGATGTGCTGCACATGATCCAAAATTCCCCCCATATCCCCTGAACTCCAGAATTGCTTTTCTGACATTTCCAAATGTCCAGAAACTCTCCCTGAGTGTCTCAGGATTTCTCCCAGTGCAGGGAGAAATTTAGCCATGGGAATTCACCCCAGATGGGCTGAAGCCATGAAACCAAACCCCTGGATCTCCATGGCTTGGGATTAAAGCCCAAATCCCAATTTACTCCAGAATATTGTGTTCCCAACCAGCAAATCCTGCCCTCAGGTTCCTCAGGGCATTGCAGCACACGTCTCCACCTCCTGTGGATGTGCTGCACACCATGATCCAAAATTCCCCCCATATCCCCTGAACTCCAGAATTGCTTTTCTGACATTTCCAAATGTCCAGAAACTCTCCCTGAGTGTCTCAGGATTTCTCCCAGTGCAGGGAGAAATTTAGCCATGGGAATTCACCCCAGATGGGCTGAAGTCATGAAACCAAACCCCTGGATCTCCATGGCTGGGGATTAAAGCCCAAATCCCAGTTTACTCCAGAATATTGTGTTCCCAACCAGCAAATCCTGCCCTCAGGTTCCTCAGGGCATTGCAGCACACGTCTCCACCTCCTGTGGATGTGCTGCACACCACGATCCAAAATTTCCCCCACATCCCCAGAACTCCAGAACTCCAGAATTCCTTTTCTCCATTTCCAAATGTCCAGAAACTGTTCCCAAGTGCCTCAGGATTTCTCCCAGCACAGGGAGCTGCTCCTTAGCCATGGGAATTCCCCCCAGATGGGCTGAAGCCATGAAACCAAACCCCTGGATCTCCATGGCTGGGGATTAAAGCCCAAATCCCAATTTACTCCAGAATATTGTGTTCCCAACCAGCAAATCCTGCCCTCAGGTTCCTCAGGGCATTGCAGCACACATCTCCACCTCCTGTGGATGTGCTGCACACCATGATCCAAAATTACCCCACATCCCCTGAACTCCGGAACTCCAGAATTGCTTTTCTGCCATTTCCAAAATTTCCAGAAACTCTCCCCAAGTGTCTCAGGCTTTCTCCCAACACATGGAGCTGCTCCTTAGCCATGGGAATCCCCCCAAGATGGGCTGAAGCCATGAGGAGCAGGGATCTCCTGGCTGTGAACCTGCAAGAGAAGCCCAAATCCATCAGCATGGATTGAATCCCATCAGATTTAGTGTGGGGAAGAAAAGTGCTCTTGGATCTCAGCCTAGAGGGAATGCTGCAATCAGTTTTCCATCTGAATTCCCATTGGAATTCCATCTGAATTGGAATTCACCCATTGGAATTTCCATCTGAATTTATTCCATCTGAATTGGAATTCACCTATTGGAATTTCCATCTGAATTTCCAGCTGAATTCCATCTGAATTGGAATTCACCCATTGGAATTTCCACCTGAATTCCCATTGGAATTCCATCTGAACTGAAATTCATCCATTGGAATTTCCATCTGAATTTCCATCTGAATTCCATCTGAACTGGAATTCATCCATTGGAATTTCCATATGAATTTCCATCTGAATTCCATCTGAACTGGAATTCATCCATTGGAATTTCCATCTGAATTCCATCTGAATTGGAATTCATCCATTGGAATTTCCATATGAATTTCCATCTGAATTCCATCTGAACTGGAATTCATCCATTGGAATTTCCATCTGAATTCCCATCTGAATTCCATCTGAATTGGAATTCACCCATTGGAATTTCCATCTGAATTCCCATTGGAATTCCATCTGAACTGGAATTCATCCATTGGAATTTCCATCTGAATTTCCATCTGAATTGGAATTCACCCACCGGAATTCCCATCTGAATTCCCATTGGAAGGGATCAGTTTGTGCTCAGGGAGGGTGAAGGGGTGGAGGGGCTTCCCTCAGGTCTGCTGTGAACCCACCAAGACCCTGATCCAGCCCCTGTATCCCAGGAAACCTGAGCTCCCTCCCCTCCCCTCCCACCTCTTCCTTTCATCCCTCCTCCATCTGCTTCCCTAAGCCTGGCTTAGAGGCAGGCTCAGGCCTAAAGCCCTTTGGCTGCTGTCTGGGGCTGAGTTAACAGGAGTGGTTTCCCCTTGCAGCTCTTTGTTTCAGGGTCCCCAGCCCCAGGTGCCAGAGGCCACATTTCCCCTTCTCCTTCCCAATCCCTCTCTCCGTGCTCGTTGCTTCCAGCCGGGATTCGTCACCCCTGGGAGCAGCTGCTGTGGGAGTCGGGAGGCCACCACTGCAGGCCACCACTGTCCCACGGTGGTGACAGGGGACAGCAGTGGGAATTCTCACAAGGAAAGCAGGCCCAGGCTCAGCTGAACCCCGCTGGGCTTTTCCAACCCCATTTCTGGCTCCAAAGGAACCAAACTCCTCATTTTATATGGAAGAAACTCCATGGTAAAAATGTGTGGTGTAGCATCCTGCCCTCTCCTCCATCCGTGTTTATTTTCCAGCCTCTGACTCCTGAATAAAAACCAGAATCCTGAGGAGATTTAATCAATCTAAATTTGGAGGTTTTTTTAAATTAAACCCTCTAGAGAAACTGGATTTATTTCATTTTGTGTTCATGCACACCTGGGGTTGGACATGGATCATCTGCAGAGTCCCTTCCAACCCTGACCAGGCCATGATCTTCCCTTGCAACTCTAACTTTCCAAAAGCTTGGAATATATTGGAAAACTTGGAATCAATCTGATTTTTAGCTGAGCTATTGAAGCTGGTCAGAGTCTGGAAAATCCCCCAGGAGTGAGGGGAGAGAAATGGAACCGTCGGCGACCTTGAGAGCTTAAAGTTCAAACCTGCCCTGGGTTTTATTACCCAGCGAGGCATCCAGAGCCCAGGCTGGGATAAACTGGGATTCCCTGCATCCATTGTTTACTCACAGATTTGCTGGCGTGAACTATTCCTAGATACAAAACTCCAGACGGAATTCCCGCCGTTATTCCAGAACAAAGCCCATTTCTCATGGATGAGATCCCCGTCTCTTTTTCGGGAGGCATCCAATCTTTTTTTTTTTGCTTTGGATGGAGAGGAGTCTGTGCTAAATTTAATGCCCAGACAGGAGTAAATTCATCACCCCAAAGTCAGGGGCCTGGGCGTGCCCCGAAATTCCCGGTGGTGCTCCGAGCGTTTCTGACCGCGGCACCGGTAACGCGATATCCGCACGTGCCCAGAGCCGGCTCCGTCGGGATATTCCTGGACACAAACCCCGGATTGTGGCTCTGGGATTCAGGGCTGGGGGTCCTCAGTAAGGGATCCTTCCCCAGCTGACGTCAGTGGGGCAGCTCGATTTCCACCGGCCAAAATTCCAAATCTTTTTGCCGCGTCTCGGAGGGGCTGGGGATGAATGCTGGGAGGATTTGCGCCATTCCCGCTGTGATAGGGGTTGGAAAATAGCACTGAGGGCTGGGAAAAAAAATGCAGCCCTGAATAATTTCCCAGCTCTGGGATGAGGAGCACAAAGGGAAGATGGCAATGGATGTTGGGTTTTTATGAGCCCCAGAGTTGCTTGGGTTTGGATAACTCCAAACCAGACCTGGGAAGGTGAGGGTTAAAAATCCTTTTTCCCTTGGTTTTAAGGTGAAGGAGGGTGCACTGAGATTGGATTTGGGAAGGAATTCCTGGCTGAGAGGGTGGGGAGAGGCTGGAGTGGAATTCCCAGAGAAGCTGTGGCTGCCCCTGGATCCCTGGCAGTGCCCAAGGCCAGGCTGGGCAGGGCTTGGATCACCCTGGGATAGTGGGAGGTGTCTCTGCCCATGGAATGGGGTGGGAATGGGTGATCCTTAAGTTCCCTTCCATCCCAAACCATTCCCTGATTGATTCCCTGATGTGGGACAGCCAGCCCAAGTTCAGCCAGGCCGGAGGTGCCTAAATCAGGCTCAACCTGTTCTGGGAATGACCAATGGATTGCAGGACACCCCCAGATCTGCAGTGGGAAGTGGCCGGAAGGATTCTCCTCCCCATAATGGGACAACCCTGGGGAGAAATCCCATTGTCAGGGTGTCCCTGATGTCTGAGAAAAGCGGGATGAACCAAGCTCAGCAGTGACCAGGAAAGCCCAGCAGGACCAGGTGGCCTCAGCTTTAGTGTCAGAGCTGGGATAGTCTGGCCTAAAGTCCAAACAACATGGACAGAGGTGGAAAGTTGGGATCACAGGATGTTGTGGATGGGCAGTGCAGGGAGGGGAACAAGGTGACCCCAAAATTGTGGGGTGGCCACCTGGGGCTGGCTGGGAAGGCTCAGCTCAGGGAATCAGCACTTAAGCCAGACCCAGGGAGAACAAGGTCTTAGGCTGGTGCAGACAACTTAAATGTATCTTGTTTTCCAGAAAATAAAAAATAGGGAATGACCTTTTCCAGCACACACCCAGAGCTCCTGGCAGCATCTTTACAGCTGTGTCCAAAAATCCCAATCAGGAATAGTCACAATTAAGAATATTCCCTGATGGCAGAACTGGGAGATTTCCAGAGCCATAAAAACTCATTTCTTTCGCCTCTGATTTCCAGAGTTTTCCTTCTCTTGTTTTCTGATGGAAAATCCCACTTCACCTGCAGGGGAAAAGTGCAGGAGGCACCTGCCTGGCTCAGGCTTCCTTTCCCAGTATTTCCATGTGATCCTGGTCCCAGAGTCACAGAATTCCAGACTCACAGAATTCCAGACTGGTTTGAGTCAGAAGGGACCTTGAACACCATCTCCAACCCCATGGGCAGGGAACCTTCCACTATCCCAAGATGATCCAAGCCTTATCCTTGGACACTTCCATGGATGGGGCATCCCTTGAGTCCTGCTCCAGTCTCACCTTCCCACATCTCCCCAACATCCCCGTGATTCCAATGGAATTTTTTCCCCCTCTGTTTCTTGTTGACAGCCAGGTGGAGCCTCCCAAGCAGGATGTGAGCACTGTTTGTTGGAATCCCTGCACCAACCTCATCCCAAAAAAAGTCTGTTTTCATCCAGACAAAAACTCATTACTTGTTTTACGGGCTTGTGGATGGGCACTGGCCTTGTTTTGGAATCCAAGGGGAATTTCTGGAAAAGCTTCCAGCTGGGACGGTGAAACACAGGGAGATATTTTTAGTGTGGGGTTGTTGGGTTTTTTTTTTTTTTTCCTTCCCATAAATCATGAGGATCTGCCTCTGTCCGTGCTGAAAAGGTCATGGGTAGCCGGGAATTTTGGCTGTGCTGGAGGGATCAGCACATCCTTCATCCTGGAAAAGGTGATGGAATCTCAAGTGGGGGGTCCCCACCATTTGCAGGAGAAGCTGGTGATTAATAAGTGGCTTTTTTAAAGAAAGCAGCAGCAGCAGGAAATAAATCCCAGCCCCAGCCAGGTGATCCATGATTCCCCACCACAAAGCTCTGGCTCCGGCAGGGAGCACTTGGAAGCAAAACTCGGTTGCAACACTTTTAAGGAGGCCTATCAGGAACATCTGTCCCTGCCTAAGCTGGGCTGTTGACTTTATAAAGCCCGAGTTAACAAGGCAAAGCCAGGGATTGGCATGGGGAGCAGCAGTTCTGGGGAGGGCCCGTGGAGAGGAGGGTGCAGAGGAGCGGGAGGAAGGCTCGAGCCCCTTTGGGTGGCGCAGCCGCTCCCTGTGAGCTCATCCCAGGCTCCCTTTACGGCCTCCCAGGGAAAAGAGGCACTTTTAGGGAATGATTTAAGGAATGATTCATGGCCCTGTTTACGTGTCTGGGTTAGGAGGAGATAAATCACTCCTGGCACCGCAGGCACCGCCGGGCTCCAACAAACCAAACACCGCCTGGGTCCGCTCGGGGTTTCGCTCGGGATCAAACTGCTCCGGCCTACGGCAGAGCGTGGCCCCGGCCCAGCAGAGAGCAGGGATGAGGTCTATGCTGTGCCCAGGAATAATCTGGGATGAAGGAATGGGGCAGCCCATGGGGCTGAGTGCTGCTCCACAGCCAGAGGGGTTCCCCAGCTGTAACTCATCCCCTCAGGAATACAAATCCCAGAGATTTTGAGCAGATCGGGGTTGGGATGGACACAGGCCCAGGTGCCCAATTCCAGTGGGATCTGCATGGATCAGCCAGATCCTCCCAAAATGGGATTTTAAAAAGGCTTTGGGCCACATGGACTTGTCTATTTTATATGGTTCCAAACAGCAAATGGGATGGCAAGTGTGGAGGGAATAGAGGAATGGGGCAGCCCACGGGGCTGGGTGCTGCTTCAGAGACAGAGGGGTTCCCCACAGGAATAATAATAATAATAATAATAATAATAATAATAATAATAATAATAATTCATCCCCTCAGGAAAACAAATCCCAGAGATTTTGAGCAGATCAGGGCTGGCACGGATGCAGACCCTGGTGCCTGGTTCCAGTGGGATCTGCATGGATCAGCCAGATCCTCCCAAAATGGGATTTTAAAAAGGTTTTGGGCCATGTGGACTTGTCTATTTTATATGGTTCCAAACAGAAAATGGGAAGGCAAGTGTGCAGGGGATAGAGGAAGGGTTAGGTGGGATATTGGGAAAGAATTCCTGGCTGGGAGGGTGGAGAGGAGCTGGGATGGAATTCCCAGAGCAGCTGTGGCTGCCCCTGGATCCCTGGAAGTGTCCAAGGTTGGACAATGGGGCTTGGTGAAACCTGGGACAGTGGAAGGTGCCCATGGCAGGAGTGGACTGGATCATCCTGAAGGTCCTTTCCAACCCAAACCATTCCCTGATTCCATGATTAAGCAGTAGGATGTGTTATTTCCTCTGATAATCTCCCTCACCCCACTGGTTTATTCCATGTTTTTCATGGAGATGTGTCTGAGCCTGGTTTCCCCTGTGTTTATGGGCAGTCTGGGCCAGCAGTGTCCCCTGGAATTCGGGTCACTGATGGATCAGGGGATTGCTGAGTCACAGAGCAAAGCCATCACCACCTGCAGCCTCGTGTCTCACAGGAACACATCCGGGGGATTTTCCATGCAAATCCAAGAGGGAGGCAAAAATAAGAAACCTTCAGGGATTGACCAGACTGGGGAATTTGTTATTCCAAGAGAGGGATGGAAAGCAGGAGCTGGAGTCAGAGGGGAAATCTGAAGAGAGGAAGTGTCCGAGGCCAGGTTGGACACTGGGGACATTGGGACAGTGGGAATTGTCCCTGCCCATGGCAAGGGTGGCACTGGATGATCCTTGAGGTCCCTCCTAACCCAAACCATCCCATGCTGGTGCTGGATGTTTGCATTCTCCGATGCAAACCCACAGCCCCTCTCCCAAACGTGATTCCCAGGATTCCTGCCCTGGATGAGACCCAGACCTGGGATCCTTCCCGTGGCTGCAGCGATGCTCTGAGCTCTGTGACACCAGCCTTGCTGGGGTGACATCCAGGCCAGGAGGGACCCCCTGCCACTCTGGAAATCCTCCTTTTCCAGCCCTGACCTCCACATCTCCAGGATATGGAGCTCAGTGGTGGAAATGGACGGGCACAGCCCCACCCCACCACGGCAGCTCCATCCTGAGGGACAATTCCCTGCCCAGTCCACGCTGGAACGTGTCCCTGCTGTCCCCGCTGTCCCCTGGGACCCGCCCTCATTCCTGGCGGTGCTGCCCACGCTGATGATGATCCCGAGGGAGCAGCTGTTGGCACCGGGAGCTCTCTGAGGTTTCCCTGCTCCCGGCTGTGGCTCCTGGCACCGGCAGAGCAGCGGGAACGTGGCCCGGAGCTGCCCCATGGCCTTGGCACGGCATTCCCAGGGCACGGATCCCGCCTCTCCCCACGGACGTGACCTGGCAGGAGTCAATCCCAAATCCCTGCTGGGGCAGCGGGGAGGGATGTGGGATTGACCATTCCAGCAGGAATATCTCGGGGTCATCCCCCAAGCCCCTTGAGGGACATCAAGGATGGCAAAGGGAGAGTTTTGCTCCCAGCTCCATTTCTCCCGATGGGAGGGAAGAAGGGAGGGCTGCTGCAGGTCTGTGCCTCTGGAAAAAGGGAATTGCTGGGATTAGGGTGCAGCTGGATGTCTGAGCAATCGCTGGGTTTAGGGTGCAGCTGGATGTCTGAACAAACGCTCCAGGGAAAGGAGCAGGTTATCCTGACCCGAAGGATTTGTGCTATCCCAGGTTTCCAAGCTGCAGCAGGGAAGTCGTGCCAAGGTTTTGCCTCTCTCCCAAAATTCCTGGGCTCCCTGAGGCCACGGAGTGATCCTGTGTTGATTCCCTGTCAGGGCTGCTGGAAGGTGAGGGGTTGGTGCTTTGGAAGGAGGAAAAATCAGGGAAATGGAAAAAAAAAAAAAAGGGAAAAAAGGAATCAACCCCAGCATGGGCTGGAGCAGCTGCATTGGGATTTCAGTCAAACCTTGGGATAATTCACCCATGGGAGGGCTGGAATTTAGGAGCAGGAGCTCTTTTCCCATTCCTGGTGCAGGTAGAGCTCCCCTAAATCCCAGGGGAAGAGAAATTCCTGCATCTCCAGCTCATTGCTCCCAAATCCAACTTTCCCCTCCCTCCTCCTGAGGCAGAGGAACAAAATCTTTGGGATAGTCCAAAGGGATAAGGCAGGGAAAGGGGAGAAGCTTTGCTGGGCCTGTGGGAAACTGAGGCAGGATCTGCTTTTCACATTCCCAGATGGAATTCCTTAGGGAGCTTGGGGTCACCGAGGTGTGCAGGATCCGAATGTCTGGAATTCAATAAAACAAGATCACTCAGAACTCCCAGGTGAATCCTGAGGATGTTTTGCCTCTTGAGGGATATTCCAGGTTTCTACCTGGAGCAGGGAGGTGCAGGACCATGGAAGGACCACAGGTGATCCCAAATCCTGGCTCTGCTTCTTCAGGAGACCTGGAGTCACCTCCACAGGCCCCTTTTGGCTTGAAAAGCTGGGCTTGAGGAGGACGAGGACTTCTCCAGGATCCTCGTCCTCCTCAATCCTGGCTCTGCTTCTTCAGGAGAGCTGGAGTCACCTCCACAGGTCCCTTTTGGCTTGATAAGTTGGGCTTGAGGAGGACGAGGACTTCTCCAGGCTGACCAGGATGGGAATATCTGAGACATTTTGGTTGGGATCAATCATTCCTGAAGGGTGGAATGCCATGGGTGCTGTTGATGACCCAGGAATAGAATTCCAACCCCTGCTGATCCCTCTGCACCAGCTCCATGCTCTGATCTCTGGGAAGGGCATCTCTGCTCAGGCATCCTGAGAGGAAATCGTGGGAATTTTCTCCTTGCTTGGAAGTTGATTTTTCCATAGCTCAGCCTCTCAGGTCCCACCTCTTTTACTCCAGGGGTGGAAAGCAGGAAATCCTTTGGGACTGACAAATGTTGTCCCCAAATTCCCGTTCCTGGAAAGGCACCACAAATCTCAGTTCTCCTGGAAAAGTGGCATGTGCTGACTGCAAATCGTGGATTCCCAATCCCTGGAAGTGCCCAAGGCCAGGTTGGACACTGGGGCTTGGAGCACCCTGGGACAGTGGAAAATGTCCCTGCCCAGGGAATGGGATGATCCTTAAGGTCCCTTCCTCTCAGGGCTTTGGCTGGTCAGAGTGACCCTGAGATGTGTCAGAAAGTTTCTTTTCCCAGCCCAGTGCTCAGAGAAGGAGTCAGAGCTCTTCATTTATCATTCTCAAGGTTGTTTATTGTTCCTTATCTATAAAATTCTTTCTCCTGTCCAGCTGAGATCTGCTCAGCAGGACAGACAGAGGCACTCTGCCTCCCCAAGGCTGTGTTATCTTTTTATACTAAAAACTCCATGTACAATATTTACAATTCCTTCCCAATACCCATTACCTGTGTTAGACAGTGAGCTTCTACTCTAAGCCAATCCAAAAGTGCCAACATCACCCAGGAGATGGAGGCCAAGGAGAAGAAGGAGAAAGGCTGGGCAAGCCCAGATTCCTCTATCTTGCCCCCTGAACCCCCATTCTAAAAGCCCCAAAAATCTATTATTCCACCCTGTGACAAATTCACTAGCATTCTACTTAAACTTTAGTGGCTTGTAAATCTTCATATAATGTTGGTAATTTGCTCCATGGGTCAGAATCAAATCCACAGGGGTCTTGGGCTCTGTGCCAGGGTCTCTGAGCCCCCTGGCAGGGTCCTGGCACTCCAGGACAGCCAGAGGGATGTCCTGAATTCCAACACATTCCAACCCAAACCACTCCAGAACTGCAATGTTTTCCCTTTTTCCTTCTTTCTCCTGCCCTCCCTTTCCCCTTCCCAGCAATTCCCTGCTGCTCTCCCAGCAGATCCCAGCATTCCCTGCCCTCAATCCCAACAAATCTCTTTGCCTGGAGCTGCTTTTTGAGCTGCTGCCGGGGAGGGGGCACAGAAAGGACCCAAAATTCCCCAAAATGAGCCCCATAAATGAGGATGACCGGGACCTCCCCAGGGACATTTGGGGTTTGCTTTCATGGCTGGGACATCAGCCAGGGAATGGAAATTCCAGAGGACATCCTCATCCTACCCCAGGCTCCAGAGGGGCAAGGAGAGGGTGGAAAAAGGATCCAAATGGATTTTACAGCCTCGGGATAAAGTTGTTGTGTCCCCCTTCCCTTTGGCATTTCTGCTTCCTCCGGACAAGGAGGGAAAATCGACATTCCCAGATCTTTTCCCCCATGAGGAACTTTTATTTTCCAGCACTGGGAAGAGAGAAGGGGATGGTTGAGCAAGAGGAGCAGGTGGGATTTGATTGGAAAATCAGGAAGCCCAGGGAGGAGCCTCCATCCCTTCCAGGTGCTCCTGGGATTTTGGGAACGAAGGGAAAAAACTATTTTTTATATTTTTTATCCCTCAGGATAAAACTATTCCTTGGGTAAACCGAATGCCAAGGAACTCAGCGCAGGAATTTCTGCTGGGGAAATTTAGGGAAAGCTGATTTAAAGGGATTTGCTGGCAGCTTTTAAAGGGATTAAGTCTGCAGGGACAGGATAACCTCGACCTCTTCCTCCACAACAGCTGGATTTGGGAGCTGGACCCGTCTGGGACAATTTCTGCCTTCCCTTGGATGCTCCTCTTGCTCCCAGAGTTCCCATCAGCAAAAATTCCTCCTCAAAAATTTTCTCATTGCTCCTGAGTGGCCAATTAATGGGAAAAATGGGGTAGGGGGGAAAGAAATCCCAAAAAAGGCTGATCCAATTCATTTCATGTGCTGGTTTGAGGATGGAATAAATTCCAGCTGCTCTGGGCAGGAAAATACTTTAGGAGGAGTTCTGAGGGAATAGCTCAGGTTGGTAAAGCCCATCCTGGATATTCCCAGTTTTTCATCAGGGCAGGGATTATTGGGAAAAATAATTATCCTGTATTTATTCCTTTCTGTTGGATAAAGGTTTTATGAGGATGAGAGATTTTTTAGGGGGATAAAAAAGTGAAGGCACGTGGGAATTTGATAAAAGAGGAGGGAATTGTTGAATATGGGAATCTTGAGGAGGTTTTGGCTCTGGAATTTGCTGGGATGAAAAATTCCCAATACTTTTTATCTCCTTTTTCATTGTCCTGAGCAGAATGTGCAGGGAGTTCATGGAATAAACAGAGCAAATTCTGGATATTAATGTGGATTTTGGGATTCTCAGCATGGCACAGGTGGCCTTGAAAAGAGGAAATCCATGGATATTGATGAAAATATCCCTTTTTGGGCCAATTTTCCATGCTAGCCCAATTCCAGGAGGTGCCAGTTTAGGAAAAGAGGCAACACTTGAGGGCTGTCACCCTGTCCCAGTTTTGGGGCAGTTTATTTACATTCCCATTTCCACCCCGTAGACCAAGCGAAAACCCACAAAGTCAGGTCATAAATAGATTTTTTTTTATCCTCTAAACCATTTTTTGGGAGGAGAGGAGGGAGTGTGGAGTCAGTTTTTGTGGGTGTTTTTTAAGGATAGGTCAGGTTTAGGAAATTAAACCTGAGCTGAGCTCCAAGCTCTGTCTCTGCCCAGCTCCAGGCCCAGCCCTGGGAGACTTTCCCCTTTTATTTCTGGGAATGAAAATGTGTTTTCTGTGCATCCCTCCAAGCACAGCCAGAGCAGCTGAGCGTGCTTGGGATGAATCCCTTGGAATTCCTGAGGTCCCATCCCTCTAAACCCAGCCTAACTCCTCCAGCTCTGGCGGAATCGCTCCGGCTTTGTTCAGCCCCGAGCGCCAGCGGGAGCTGACCCCGAGCTTTTCTGTTCCCCATCCAAGCTGAAATGAGGGATGGTGCCTCAAATGTGGACAGGCCAAACATCTGGGAAGGGCTGGACCCGTTCCCATTAACGTGGACGCGGTTTGGAAGCGGCTCCCGCTCGGGAAGGGTTTCTCAGCCTGGATTTGTTCCAAGGACACCAAAACCCAACTCCTGTTTTACTCCCCGGCCCCTTATCAGATTTAACTCCACAGCTGCGTGTCCGCTGCCCCCGTTCCTCCCCCTGGGAGCCCACTGGGAAATGGAATCCTGGCTTGTTTGGGAGCTGGGATTCATTAACCCTCGTTATGTCGTTTGGAGGGAGTTTGTGTCGGGAGCTAATTGGCCCTCAGCTGGTTCCTGTTACTGGCTTGGCAAAGGGGATGGACTGGAAAGGAGGGAAAAACCTGGATTTGGGATAGGGATGGTTTAGGGAACACAGGGAATCATGGAATGGGTTGGTTGGGAGGGATTTTAAGGATTATCCCAATCCCATCCCATTCCACGGGTAGGGACACCTCCCACTGTCCCAAGGTGCTCCAAACTGGCCTTGGACACTCCCAAGCCACAGCTGCTCTGGGAATCCCATCCCAGCCAGGAATTCCCAATTCCCAATCTCCCACCCATCCCTGCCCTCTGGCACTGGCAGCCATTCCCTGTGTCCTGTCCCTCCATCCCTTGTCCCCAGTCCCTCTCCAGCTCTCCTGGAGCCCCTTCAGGTCTCCTGCAGCAGAAGGTGGGGAGATGCTCCCAGCTCTGCCTGGGACAGATCCCTCCAAACATTCTGGGATTCAGGCAGGATTTTATGGAGCCTGACACCCGTGGATGAGGAGGAAGCAGCACAGGAGGTTGTAATTCCTAAGAGGAGAGGGGTCCTTGGCATTAAATTATTTACTAGGAATGTTTTCCTCCTGGAGAGCAGCCTCATCCCTGCAGTCTGGGATGCTCCATCCCAAAATTGCTGCTTCCACGTGTGAACGCGCACGATGGGATCAGCCCCAGCCTGAGCTTCCTCTGCCACCTCCAGGGACGGCAGTTCCATGGGGGAGCTGCTCCTTGGGACACAGCTGCAGAGCAAACTGGGATTCTCAGGGCCAGGCTGAGGAAATGATGGATGCAGAGGAGGGTTTGGAACTGGAGCCTGACCTCTCTGTCCCCTCCCTGCAGGTGGATGCCGACGATGTCATCACCAAGGAGGAGCAGATCTTCCTCCTGCTGAAGGCCAAGGCCAAGTGCGAGCGCCACCTGAAAGCCAAGGTGCCCAAGGTGCACGGTGAGTGCTCCCAAATTCCAGGGCTGGATCCATCCCTGCTCCTCCCAGCCCTTCCCCTCAGCCCCACATGCTGGGAGCAGGGAGGGGAGGAGGCACTTGGAGCATCCCAGAAAATCGGTTTTACAGGATGGTCCATGGGGAGGAGGTTTGGAAAGCAAAGCTGTCCCAGACTTGTTCTGCTCTGGAATTCCAGACTCTGAGGGTTCAGGAAGATGCAGAAGGTGTGGAATTCTAGCTCAGGTTCTTATACCCAGTGCACAGGAGACAGCACCAACCACCAGCTCTGCAGGAATCAGAGAATTCCAGAATGGATTGGGTTGGGTGGAACATTAAAGATCCTGTTCCACCCCTCTGGAATGGGCAGGGACACCTCCCACTGTCCCAGGGTTAGACCATCAGGTTATCCACTGTTCAAAGCTCCAACCTGGCCTTGGACACTTCCAGGGATCCAGGGGCAGCCACAGCTGCTCTGGGAATTCCATCCCAGCCAGGAATTCCCAATTCCCAATCTCCCACCCATCCCTGCCCTCTGGCACTGGGAGCCATTCCCTGTGTCCTGTCCCTCCATCCCTTGTCCCCAGTCCCTCTCCAGCTCTCCTGGAGCCCCTCCAGGCCCTGCCAGGGGCTCTGAGCTCTCCCTGGAGTTTTCCCTTCTCCAGGTGAACATTCCCAGCTCTCCCAGCCTGGCTCCAGCCCTGCAGCAGCTCCAGGGCCTCCTCTGGACTTGTTCCAGAGGAAAGCCACTATTCCAAAGCCCAAAAATCTTTTGCAACCAGTGATAGGGAAAACAAAACATCACTCCAAGACTTTTCTCCTTCCCCACTCTCTCCTCAGAAAGGCCCAAGCTCAGCTGAGCCTCTTCCTTCCACTTCCTTTCTATTTTGGGCTGGAAAATCACTCCCAGCTGTGGGGCTGGGAGGAGGAGGAAGGCGAGAACTCTCTGATGTGGGGAGCAAAGCCCTCACTCCCCGCTGGCTCCTTCCCTCTCATTCCCAAGTGTTAATTCCTGAGGGACCCTTCAATCCCTGGGGTGGGTGTCCTGTCCCACTTCCCTCCATTTCCCAGGAAAATGGGGCAAGCCACGATGTCCCTGCACCTCGGCTCTCCCTTCCCTCAGGGAATGCTGTGGGAAAGGTCCCCAACTCCAGCTGCACCACCTGCCCTCCCGGTGCCTTTGGAAACGCCAGCAAGGGCCATAAAATCCCAGCTTCCCTTTGATTCCCAGCCTCCTGTTTTCCATCAGGAAACCTCAAGCCACATCCTCTGCTGCTCCTTTGTCCCCTCACCCCGTGCCCAATTAACACCTCGTTAATGAGCACATGTGCGAAGGCATTTCCTGCTGGTGTCTCTGCCCACCTGGTCCTGCTCCCGCGCCCCTTTTCCAGCTTTTCTGAGGCAGATTCGGGATCGAGCCCCTTTCCCTGTGGGCAGGGATGGGGATGTGATTGACAGACGGATTTTGGGCTCTTGCCCAAACGGCAGGGCAAAGGGAGCAGATCCCAGGTGTGGAGAAAAGCAAGGCACAATTCTTCCCAAGAATATTTCTGAGATTCACATTCTCTGAACGTCAGAGAAAGTAAAAACAATTCTTATAATTTCCTGTTCCTGTGATGTGCCAAAGTAGGATGCAATATGGAGATTGTTCACCCACAGTGATGGTGTTTTGGTGCCTTGGCCTGTCAGGGCCAGGTGTGTAACCCCACATTTCTCTTCACAGAGAAAAGCAAGGCACAATTCTTCCCAAGAATATTCTTATCTCATTTTCTGTGCCTGTGTTGTGCCAAAGCAGAATGCAATATGGAGATTGTTTACCCACTGTGATGGGGTTTTGGTGCCTTGGCCTATCAGGGCCAAGTGTGTAGCCCCACATTTCTCTTCACAAAGAAAAGCAAGGAACAATTCTTCCCAAGAATATTTCTGGGTTTCGCATTCTCTGAACCTCAGAGAAAAGAAAAACAATATTCATCTCATTTTCTGTGCCTGTGTTTGTGCCAAAGCAGGATGCAATGTGGAGATTGTTTACCCACTGTGATGGGGTTTGGTTCTTTGGCCTGTCAGGGCCAGGTGTGTGGCCCCACATTTCTCTTCACAGAGAAAAGCAAGGCACAATTCTCCCGAAGAATATTCTTATCTCATTTTCTGTGCCTGTTGTGCCAAAGCAGAACGCAATGAGGAGATTTTTTACCCATAGTGATGGTGTTTGATTCTTTGGCCTGTCAGGGCCAGGTGTGTAACTCCACATTTCTCTTCATAAAAGAAAAGCAAGGCACAATTCTTCCCAAGAATATTCTTATCTCATTTTCTGTGCCTGTGTTTGTGCCAAAGCAGAATGCAATATGGAGATTGTTCACCCGCAGTGATGGTGGTTTGGTGCCTTGGCCTATCAGGGCCAGGTGTGTAACCCCACATTTTTCTTCACAAAGAAAAGCAAGGAACAATTCTCCCCAATAATATTTCTGAGTTCACATTCTCTGAACCTCAGAGAAAGTAAAAACAATTCTTATAATTTGCTATGCCTGTGTTTGTGCAAAAGCAGAATGCAATGTGGAGATTGTTCACCCACAGTGATGGTGGTTTGGTGCCTTGGCCTATCAGGGCCAAGTGTGTAGCCCCACATTTCTCTTCACAGAGAAAAGCAAGGCACAATTCTTCCCAAGAATATTTCTGGGTTTCACCTTCTCTGAACTTCAGAGAAAAGAAGAACAATATTCTTATCTCATTTTCTGTGCCTGTGTTTGTGCCAAAGCAGAATGTAATGTGGAGAGTGTTTACCCACAGTGATGGGGTTTGGTTCCTTGGCCTGTCAGGGCCAGGTGTGTAACCTTACATTTCTCTTCACAGAGAAAAGCAAGGCACAATTCTCCCGAAGAATATTCTTATCTCATTTTCTGTGCCTGTGTTGTGCCAAAGTAGGATGCAATATGGAGATTGTTTATCCACAGTAGGATATTTTGGTTCCTTGGCCTGTCAGGGCCAGGTGTGTAACCCCACATTTCTCTTCCCAGAGAAAAGCAAGGCACAATTCTTCCCAAGAATATTTCTGGGTTTCGCATTCTCTGAACCTCAGAGAAAGGAAAAATAATTTATCTCATTTTCTGTGCCTGTGTTGTGCCAAAGCAGAATGCAATATGGAGATTGTTCACCCACAGTGATGGTGGTTTGGTTCCTTGGCCTGTCAGGGCCAGGTGTGTAACCCTACATTTCTCTTTGCAGAGAAAAGCAAGGCACAATTCTCCCCAAGAATATTCTTATCTCATTTTCTGTGCCTGTTGTGCCAAAGTAAGATGCAATATGGAGATTGTTTACCCACAATGATGATGTTTTGGTGCCTTGGCCTGTCAGAGCCTATCAGTTTGTGTGTGTCAGGACTGAGGGTGACAGTCACAAGATTCTGTGCAGGGTTGAGTGCTTGGCAGATTCAGTTTAGATGTGATGTAACATAGTGTAATACAGTATAGACTAATATAGTATAATAAAATAATTAATTAGCCTTCTGATATCAGTGAAGTCAGATGCATCATTCTCTCCCCTCGATGGAGGTTCCCTGCAAAATTCTATACCCAGGGATTTGGAGATCCCATGGTTTTGGTGCTGGTTTGAGACCTGGGTCTGGGACAACAGAAAACTTCCAATATCCTGTAGTTTAATCCCATAGACCCAAATCCCACCCCTGGAAAAAGCTGTCGTGAGCTCCTCAGACCCCCTGTTCCACCCTCTACAGCAAATCCAATCCCAAATAGTCCAAGAGGAGGAATCACCTGGATTGCAAGGCTTTGGAGGCTTTGGTCATTAGCAGAGGAGAATTAGATCCAATTAATCAGTGCTAATCCAAAGGCAGAATTAATTCCCACTCAACCTTTAACAAGGAATGTTTTTTTAGGATTTAGCACCCCAGAAATTCCCTTTGGGAGTTCCCAAACAAGGCAAGGATTTGCCAGACTACCCCTGTGATGGTTTAAGGAGTTTGTGGTCCCAACAAAGAGTTTTCCAATTTGGAAAAGTTCTTCCCACTTTTCAGAGGACTCGCCATCCACAGATTTTGGGATTTCAGATGCCCTTGGACAGAGGGAAAGCAGTTGGGTCCAGTGCTTTCCTCCTAGGATGATCCAGAATTTGGGATGTGGTGTCTGTTTTGGGACATCCAGACCTGCACTCTCCTCATCCAAAGGGAGGATATCACCCATTACCTCTTCCCTCACTGCAGATCCCAAAGAAAAATCTGGGAAGGGCAACAATCTTCACCATTATGATGCTCCAGCTCCTGTTCACAGATAGGATTTAAAAGGAAGAATTTCTGAGGAAAAGTAGGGTTGGCTTGGAGCAAAATAAATCCTGGATGTGGTTTCTAGTTGATCTATGGTCATACCCATGCTGGGTTTGTCATTCCAAAGGGAAAAGGACAGGCCCACCAAGAGGCAGCAGTTTTGGGGAGACCCTCAGGAAAACAAATCCCACAGTTATCCAAGGATGGGATTTCTCCAGCCTTTTTAAGGGAGTTTTTTATGGTCAGGGATAAGATCCACGTTCAGCTCTGCTGGAAGGGATCTTCCTGGAGAGCCAGAATCCCTCTGGGATCATTCTGGAGCAGCTCCAATCGAGGGCCAGCCCTGCCGGCAGCCCAGCGGTGTCGGATGTTTGGGAAAGGAGAAAGTTCCCACTTAAAATTCCTGACCCAGCTTGAGGGGGATCTCTCCTGGGAAGATCCTCACCACAAGGGTCACAGGAAAAGAGTCTCTGACCCCATTCCAGAAAGCAGGAACATGTCCTGGCTAGCTGGGTTCTAAAGAAATTCCAAATATTCCAAATAAAAATCTTAGGGAACAAAAAGGTTAAAACCCTCTAAAATTTCAGACTTTCTTCAGCCACTGTTTATGTGTAAAAACCCCAAATCCCTTTTTTTTTCACCCCCTAAAAGGTCAAAATTCCATTTTACGGGAGGATGAGGTCCCTCCTCTCCTCCTGGAGGGCTCACAGGGATCCTCTGGCCCCTGGCCACCTCCCAGGTGTCTCTGAGCCCTGGCTCCCGATCCCTGTGGCTCCCACATGGATCTGAGCCAAGGGGAGCTGAGGCTGAGCTGCTCCAGGAGCTTCCAAAGAGCCCCGGCAGGATTCGTGCGTCATCTCCACCTCTGGCTGAGGCACTGAGGGCTGGCGACCCAAAATACGAAACCAAAAAAACCCCAAAACCCTTCCCCCACAAGCATTTGGTTTCCTCCTTTTCTCTTTTTTTCTCCCCCCAACCCTCCCCCTTTTTTTCCCTTAAATTTAGTCTCCAGATGAAAGCCTTTGGGAAAGAACAGGAAACCCGAAAATTTCTCTTCTCCCGACACAAATATTCCATCCCAGCCCTGGTGGGCAGCTGATGCCACCCCAAAGTTAAACCTGGAAGGGGATGAAGTGAAATTCCCAGCCCTGAGCCACCAGACCTGACTTTTTTTTTTAATCCGTGAATTAAAAGCTTGTCTTTCCCTGGTTTGGAAAAGGAGATGGGACATTTTTTGGGGAAAGAAGAGGGAGTTTTGCACAACCCTGTCATTAGCAAAGGCCATGGCCAACCCTTTCTCTGAGCCTGAGGTGTTGCAGCTCCAAGCTGGGTTGTTTTTTTAACAAATAACCCTATTTTCCCAGGAAAGGTGTTATTTTTAGTTGGGGATCTGGGTCTGTTTACCTGGGTTGTGCAGCCCAGTTTGGTTTCACTGTCCCTAAAGGACCTAGGGCTGATTCCAGGCTCTCACTGGCCTTGAGGAGCCCCAAAATCTGCTCCTGGTTTCTTCTCCAGAGGGTCCAGCACCACTCCCTGATCCCAGGAGGTCCCAGGGGTTGGGAGAAGCCTCAGGTACCTCAGAAATTAAGGGAGACAGAGGTAGCCTAAGCCCCAAACACCCCAGCCCTCTATAAATCCATCATTTCTCCAGCTATTTCCATCTTCTCCCAGCTCCTGTTCTCAGTCCTTGCAGATGTGGCCCAAATTCCACCAAAAAACCCCCAAACCTTCCTTGTGAATACATTCCCAGCACAGTTTTGGCTTGGAAAAGCTGTCATTGCTCCAGTGGACATTAGCTGGAGGGCCAGCATGGACCAGGAGACTTTTTAGGATGGAAATATGGTCCAGGAGAGCTTCTAGGGTGGAATTATGGACTGGGAGAATTTCTAGGATGGAATTATGGTCCAGGAGAGCTTCTAGGATGGAATTATGGACTGGGAGAATTTCTAGGATGGAATTATGGACTGGGAGAGCTTCTAGGATGGAATTATGGACCGGGAGAGTTTCTAGGATAGAATTATGGACTGGGAGAGCTTCTAGGGTGGAATTATGGACCAGGAGAGCTTCTAGGACAGAATTATAGACTGGGAGAGCTTCTAGGATGGAATTATGGACTGGGAGAGCTTTGAGGATGGAATTTTGGACCAGAATAGCTTCTAGGATGGAATTATGAACTGGGAGAGCTTCTAGGATAGATTTATGGACAGGGAGAGCTTTGAGGATGGAATTATGGATTGGGAGAACTTCTAGGATGGAATTATGGACCAGGAGAACTTCTAGGATGGAATTATGGACCGGGAGAGTTTCTAGGATAGAATTATGGACTGGGAGAGCTTCTAGGGTGGAATTATGGACCAGGAGAGCTTCTAGGACAGAATTATAGACTGGGAGAGCTTCTAGGATGGAATTATGGACAGGGAGAACTTCTAGGATGGAATTATGGACCAGGAGAGCTTCTAAAATGGAATTATGGACCAGGAGAATGTCTAGGATGGATATATGGACCAGGAGAGCTTCTAGGATGGAATTATAGACTGGGAGAGCTTGTAGGATGGAATTATGGACTGGGAGAGCTTTGAGGATGGAATTTTGGACCAGAATAGCTTCTAGGATGGAATTATGAACTGGGAGAGCTTCTAGGATAGATTTATGGACAGGGAGAGCTTTGAGGATGGAATTATGGATTGGGAGAGCTTCTAGGATGGAATTATGGACCAGGAGAACTTCTAGGATGGAATTATGGACCGGGAGAGTGTCTAGGATGGATATATGGACCAGGAGAGCTTCTAGGACGGAATTATAGACTGGGAGAGCGTGTAGGTTAGAATTATGGACAGTGAGAGCTTCTAGGATGGAATTATGGACCAGGAAACCTTTGAGGATGGAATCACAGACCAGACCATTCTCCTGGAGTGTGAGGGAGTTCAGAGTCATGGATATGAACCGTGATGGACTTGAAGGAGCTGAGCCTGGGATGTGGCCTCTGCCTGCAAAGTTTTATGGGCCTGGAGCTCCCAGTCCTGCTGAGGAATGTCCATGGAGTGGCTAAACAGGGTTTGGAACACATGGGAGGGACGGATCTTGGGAATTACAAGAGGCACAAGGGGTCTGTGGTTTAGATTTGTAAAGGAACACAGAGAAAGGGTGGAAAGCATGCCAAAGGGTGGCTGAATTCTAATGTTAATTATCAGCCTTGTTTTAATGATTGAGATGGAATTTTGGATGGTATTTTTCCCTCTCAGAGGGAGGCTGGAGGGGTTTGGAAGGCATCAATGTGCTGGAATGAGGAAAGGATGGGATGTGCCAGCAGTGGCAGGTTGGGAGTTCCCGATGGGATGTTGGAGGTTGAATTTCTGCTCCTGGGTTGGGAAGCTGGGGGGTGGATGGGCAGTGTCCAGAACTGGCTGGTGAGGTCAGGAACATGTCTCCAGAGCTGGGTCATGGAATTGTCTGGAATGGAATGAGCCAAGACATGCTGTGACCTGGAACAGCTCCTGACCCCTGTTTCCATCCCCTCCAAAGTCCATTTCCTCCAGGGCTGAGCATGGAAGGGGCGTTTGTTCTGTCCATGAGACACTGGCTGAAGAGCAGGAAAGGTTTTTGAGCAGTGACAGACAGAAGCTGCCTCCATTTATGGCCATGGAACGTCTGGAGTGGGTCCAATGGAGCTGAGCAAGGGCCTGGAGCATCTCCGTGCCCAAGAAAGGCTGAGGGAGCTGGGGCTGCTCAGTCTGGAGAGGAGCCCCAGCTGAGTGTCCCTGGGTGTCCCTGGGTGTCCCTGAGTGTCCCTGAGTGTCCCTGGGTGTCCCTGAGTGTCCCTGAGTGTCCCTGAGTGTCCCTGGGTGTCCCTGAGTGTCCCTGAGTGTCCCTGAGTGTCCCTGGGTGTCCCTGGGTGTCCCTGAGTGTCCCTGGGTGTCCCTGGGTGTCCCTGGCTGTCCCTGGGTGTCCCTGGGTGTCCCTGGGTGTCCCTGGCTGTCCCTGTGTGCAGGGAGGGTCAGAGCAGAGCCAGGCTGTGCTCCAGGGCCCAGCGATGGCACCAGAACCCTGGGCAGGGACTGATCCCAGGAATTCTCCCGGCGCAGGAGGCAGAACTTCTGCCCTGAGCAGTGCCCAGACCAGAGAGGCGGTGGGATCTCATCCCTGGGAATATTCCAGACCTGTCAGGGTGTAATCCTGAGCCCTGTGCTCTGGGATGGCCCTGCCGGAGCAGCTGCTCCACTGTGGTCCCTTCCAGCCTGATTCTGTTGGATCAGTGAGGATCCCACTCCTCACATCCTTCCATTCTGTCCAAACAATGGGATCCACACACAGCCGGGTCACACAGCCGGGTCACACAGCCGGGTCACACAGCCAGGTCACACAGCCGGGTCACACAGCCGGGTCACACAGCCAGGTCACACAGCCAGGTCACACAGCCGGGTCACACAGCCGGGTCACACAGCCGGGTCACACAGCCGGGGCACACAGCTGGGGCACACAGCCGGGTCACACCCCTCTATCTCCAGCCACACCCCCTATAGATCAAGACAGCCCCAAAAGCAGCCCCTCATCCCCCCTGCCCTCACAGCCAAGTTTGAAATCCATCTGCAAACCCCCAGACTTAATTCCTGCCCCTCCAAGCCCCCATTCCTCCCTTTTCCTGTCCCAAAATGGTTTCTCCCCCGTTCCTATCCCAAAACGATTCCTTCCTCTTCCAATCCTAAAATTATTTCTCCACTTTCCTGTCCCAAAGCAATTCCCCCTCTTCCTGTGCCATAATGATTTTCCCCCCTTCCTATCCCAAAACAATTCCTCCCCCTTTCCTATCCCCAAGTTATTTTTCCCCCTTCCTATCCCGAAAAAATTCTTCCTGCTTCCTATACCTAAATGATTTCTCCCTCTTCCTATCCCAGAACAATTCCTACCCCTTCCAATCCCAAAAGTATTTCTACACCTTCCTATCCCAAAACAATTCTTCCACCTTCCTATCCCGAAACAATTCTCCCCTCTTCCTATCCCAAAACAATTCCTTCCCCTTCCTATGCCCAAATGATTTTTTCCCCTTTCCTATGCCAAAATTATTTCTCCCTCTTCCTATACCAGAACAATTCCTCCCCACTTCCTATCCCAAAACAATTCTCCCTCTTCCTATCCCAAAACAATTCTCCCTCTTCCTATCCCAAAATGATTCCTCCCCCTTCCTCTCCCAAAACAATTCCTTCTCCTTCCTATCCCAAAACAATTCCTTCCCTCTTCCTATCCCAAAATAATTCCTTCCCCTTCCAATCCCAAAACTATTTTCCCCCTTCCTATCCAAAAACAATTCCTTCCCTTTCCTATCCCAAAACAATTCCTCCCCCCTTCCTATACCAAAATGATTCCTTCCCCTTCCTATCCTCAAATTATTTCTTCCCCCTTCCTATCCCAAAAAATTCTCCCCTTTCCTATCCCCAAATGATTTCCCCCATCCTCCTATCCCAAAACAATTCCTTCCCCTTCCTATCCCCAAATGATTTTTCTCTCTTTCTATGCCAAAACAATTCTTCCCTCTTCCTCTGCCAAAATTATTTCTCCCTCTTCCTATACCAGAACAATTCTCCCCACTTCCTATCCCAAAACAATTCCTTCCCCCTTCCTAACCCAAAACAATTCTCCTCCTTTCTAATCCCCAAATGATTTTTCCCCTTCCTATCCCAAAACAATTCCTCCCCCTTCCAATCCCCAAATGATGTTTCCCCCTTCCTCTCCCAAAACAATTCCTCCCCCTTCCTATCCCCAAATAATTTCTCCCTTTTCCTATCCCAAAATAATTCCTTCCCCTTCCAATCCCAAAATTATTTTTCCTCTTCCTATCCCAAAACCATTCCTTCCCTCTTCCTATCCCAAAATAATTCCTTCCCCTTCCAATCCCAAAATTATTTTTCCCCTTCCTATCCTAAAACAATTCCTTCCCTTTCCAATCCCAAAATGATTTCTCCCCTTTCCCATCCCAAAACGCTGCCTCATTTTTGTCGCTGGCTCCTCCCCTCCTGCTTGCAGTGCCCCAGATGTCCCTCCCGTTCTGGAGGGGCCACAATCACTCAGCCCGTTCCAGCTGTGGCCTCCCGGGGGCCGGAATGAGCCGGGCTGATGGATATTCCGTGCCCTGGATAAACACCTCCAGCCCGTGTTTGCCTTTGTGCAGCTGCCAAGGAGCCTCGCAGATGCTTTGGATGCCTTCTCCACATGCAAAGTGTCCCCTTCCTGCTGGAACAGGGGTTGGGGCTGGGGGAAAAGGGAAGGGAAAAGGGAGAGGGGAGAGGAGCAGGAAGGAGGGAATGACTCTCCATGCACCCTGAGCAGGGATGGCCCAGATCTGCTCCTGCTTTTCTCTCTCCTACCAAAGCAACCTCTGGGATTCTGGGATTCTGACTTGGCTCAGGTGGGGGAGCGAGTCAGGGAGTGAAATGAGGGATGCATTTGGGACAGCCCCTTCCCAAAGTGTCCTGGGATTGGCCTTCCTGCCTCCCAGAGGGAAATCCTGCAGCAATGGCATCCAAGAGTGTTCTTGCTTGTTCCCATCTTGGAATGACTTCAGCTTCCACATCCTGAGATTCCAGCCTTCAATGGGAAAGGATTGATCCAAGAGATATCCTGGTGGGCAAGAAGCAGTGGGATCCTGCAGGGATCCCTTGTTTCCCTTCAGGTCTCATTTCTTCAGGAATGACATCCAAGAGTGTTCTTGCTTGTTCCTGTCTTGGAATGACTGCAACTTCCTGTGTGCTTCAAGGAGGAAGGATTGATCCAAGAGATGTCCTGGTGGACAAGAACCAGTGGGATCCTGGAGGGATCCCTTGTTTCCCTTCAGATCTCATTTCTTCAGGACTGTCACCAAAGAGAGGGGTTTTTTGTACCCATCTTGGAATGACTGCAACTTCCGTGTGCTTCAAGGGGGAAGGATTGATCCAAGAGATGTCCTGGTGGGCAAGAACCAATAGGATCCTGGAGGGATCCCATGCTTCCCTTCAGGTCTCATTTCTTCAGGAATGTCATCCAAGAGTGGTTTTGCTTGTTCCCATCTTGGAATGACTTCAACTTCCATGCCCTGAGATTCCAACCTTCCACGGGAAAGGATTGATCCAAGAGATGTCCTGGTGGACAAGAACCAGCGGGATCCTGGAGGGATCCCATGCTTCCCTTCAGGTTTCATTTCTTCAGGAATGACATCCAAGAGTGTTCTTGCTTGTTCCCATCTTGGAATTATTTCAGCTTCCACGCCCTGAGATTCCAACCTTCCACGGGAAAGGATTGATCCAAGAGATGTCCTGGTGGGCAAGAACCAGTGGGATCCTGGAGGGATCCCTTGTTTCCCTTCAGGTCTCATTTTTTCAGGAATGTCATCCAAGAGAGGTTTTTTTGTTCCCATCTTGGAATGACTGCAACTTCCACACCCAGAGATTCCAACCTTCAAGGGGGAAGGATTGATCCAAGAGATGTCCTGGTGGACAAGAGCCAATGGGATCCTGGAGGGATCCCATGTTTCCCTTCAGATCTCATTTCTTCAGGAATGTCATCCAAGAGAGTTTTTTTTTCCCCATCTTGGAATGACTGCAACTTCCATGTGCTTCAAGGGGGAAGGATTGATCTAAGAGATGTCCTGGTGGGCAAGAACCAGTGGGATCCTGGAGGGATCCCATGTTTCCTTTCAGGACTCATTTCTCCAGCTCTGAAGTGATCTGTGATGTCCTCAAATCACAAAGAATTCCAGTGCCATTCCCACCTTCCATGTCTTCATCCATGAGAAACGCAGCTCTGGATTTGGAAGAGGCAAATCCTTGAGGGATAAACGGGATCATCCCTTCAGCATTGCCTGGGTGATGGATACACACCCAAAACACTCTGGGATGTGAGATATGTGTGAGATTTCCTTGTTTTCTTAACAGTTTGTGAATTCCTTTGGACTTCCATCATCCCTGAATCCTACTATTTCTTCCAAGGAAAGAAATGTGTGACTTTTCCAGCTCCACGTCCTGAACTACATGGATAAATTCAAACAGCACAATGGAACCCTCAAACTCAGTTTCACCAAAATTCCAAGAGGTTTTCAATAAGCTTTTCCAACTGGATCCTTTGGAATTCTCTGTGCTTTGGGATATTGTTACCAGTGTCTCAGGAGGGACTGATTTATCATTAACAGGCCAAGCTTCCCCAATTTTCTGCTTTCTTCTTGGAATTCAGCCTGGATCTCCTTGGAGAAAAGGAAAACAAAGGGAGAAGCCAAGTTGTTGATACTGTGAATGTTTTTATAAATACATGAAAAAAAAAATGTTTGGAGGAGCTCTTTGGGCAAACAGACAGAAAGGAACGGCTTGTTTGGATTCCAGCACAATGGGAAATATGGGATTTTCCCTTCCTGTTTTATCAGAGGTTCATGGATTGATTTGGGTTTGGGAGAGGCCTTAAAGATCATCCCATTCCACCCCCTGCCATGGTCAGGGAAAGCTCCCACTATCCCAGGGTGGTCCAAGCCCTGTCCAGCCTGGCCTTGTGGATCCAGGGGCAGCCACAAATTCACTGGAAAGGCTGTTCCAGTGTTCCACCATTATATTAAAATTATTTAAAATACCCATTTTTATAATAAAAAAATTAAATTAAAATTATTAATTATTAAAATTATTTAAAATTATACATTTTTATAATTGTCATTATAAAAATTTCTTCCTTGTAATCAGTGGGAATGAACCCTCCTGTGGCTTAAACCCATTCCTCCTTGTGCTCCCAGGAGGTCTCCTTAGATGGGAGGACTGGAGGGATTTGGGATAGGAGAGGGGGATGATGAGGCTCCTCTCCAGGACACAGAGGGGACAAACAGCTTTTGGCTGTGTTGAACCCCAGGAATGTGGATCCAACAATCCCAGAGTGTGGCTGCTCCTTATATCAGTCCATATTTCCATTCGAAAAAGGTTTTCCAAGAGTTTCAGTCAATGTAGGAGCTCCTCAAACCATTCCAGGAGCTCCAGAGCTTGACCTGTGGGTGTTCCTCACCAGGTTCCCCTACCTGCAATCCCTGTTCCTGACCCAAATCCTCTCTCCTTCCCCTGTGGAGGATTTTCAGGGAGCAGCTGTGTTATCCTGAATTTTAGGGCAGTGCCCAGGTGGCAGCTCCCAGATATCCACCCGTCCTTCCCTCAACTCTTCATCCATCACCAGGGAATTCCAGGAAGGAAACCACCTCTGAGATGTGTTATCCCTCCTCCAAGTTTTTCTGGAATGGTTTTTCCAAGCAAGGAATGGGCAGAGAGAGGCCAGAGATGATGGAGAGGAGGAAGAGGAGATTTCTCTGGGGGGGTTCAGATCCCCAGAGGGATCCTTCTGGTGGGAAGCTCAGACACTTCCCAGATTTTGAGTCCCACTGGATTCTTATCAGGACTTAATACTCAGGATGACTCAGGATAATTCTTTGATGACTCAGGATTAAATCATTTAAGGAATCATTTCCATGCAGAGGTCACAATTTAAAGTGCAACACTCATCTTTTTAACTGCTTCTAGGGCAGCTCTTGGCTCCCCAAATTGTCCCCCTACAAAGCAGCAGTCCTGAGGTGTCCCACCACCGTTCCCTTCAGCTTTTGGGAAGGATTTGGGGAGCTCAAAGTACCCAAAAATCAATGATTGTGTGGTTTGTTATCAGTTTTTCCAGCACAAGGTGGATGCACCCACCACAAAATTCAGCACTTTCTTCTTTTCTGGCCACATATTTCAGTGGGATGAGAAATGAAACCCCTTAAAAGTGAAATAGCCCTTTGCAATTTGTGGAGATTTTGAAAAAGGGGGAGATTTCCCCTCTCATTTCAGAGCACTTTTGGAGGACTGTTTTCTCTCAGAGTTGTGTCTCCATTGTGTTTCTTTTAATGTTTACTCAAATTGATTTATTTTGTCATAAGAACTGATTTTATTTTAGGCAAGAGCACTTTGAGGGCTCCATTAAATCTTTATTTACTTTCTTGTCTGCAGAAAAGACGTCAAGGACATCAACATTTTGTCCTGAGCCAAATTTTGTGGGGCCCTGTGTTGTTTTTTGGTTTTTTCCTTTGTCTTTTGTACCTTCCAGAGAACTGAGAAATAAATAAAGTCTTTTTTCCCAGTGTAAATTATCCTGCAAATAATGAGCCAGAGGGAAGGGCTTTCCTAGTTTTCATGAATAGGAAATGTATTTTTCTTCTCCTAAGAAGCAAAGAAAATGCAATAAATTATTTCCCCTTTTTTTTTTTTATCACGTGGATGTTGAGGAATTTTTGCTCCTGACCCACACTCCCAGTTGATGCTTTAGAAGAAAGGCTGTGATTTGTCTGGTCCTTTTCATCCACACTAAATTAGAGATAAGAAATCAGCTGCTAAACAAGGAGATTTTCAGTGTTTTTCACATCCTAAAAACCACCAAACTGAATTAATCCGTGTCGGCTCCGAGCCTGGACCAGCCAAAGGGCTTTGAAGCAATCCTGGTTTTCCTTTCATCTCAGGGAATCACATTGGTGAGGAAGGATTAATTCCTCCATGGTGGGAAGCTTTGATATCCATGGACCATGCTGAGATCTTGGCCCAGTTTGGATTTCCACAAGTTTGGAATTTTTTTGCCAGTTCCATGAGGAGTTTTTGGCAGATAAGAGTAGGTGGTTTTGTCAGATAAGAGCACCATCATATTTTCTGAAAAATCCCTTTGCCCAGGACTTTGCTCCCTGGGAAGCTGAGAAGCCTCAGAGAAAAATGAAAACAATAATTATCTGATTTGCTTCTCCTGTGTTTTGCTGCTTTGGGATGTGTTTGACATTGTTAAACACATAGCAAAAGGTAGTTTTTTCATTGTTTTTGTGGGAATTGTTTTTACTTAATGAGCAATCACCATCAAGCTGTGTCAGGACTCTGGAAGGAGTCACAAGTTTTCATTATTATCTTTTTAGCCTTCTGGCTGTATCCTTTCTGTATTCTTTAGTTTAGTATTTTTAATATAATATAGATCATAAAATAATAAATTAGCCTTCTGAGAATGTGGAGTCAGACTCTCCATCCCTCCCTGCGACAGGGTCTCAGAAAATTCCACAGGTGGTTCCTGTTCCTTTTGCTTCCCAGGTGACTCCTGTGTCCAGCACTCAATGACCTCGTGCCTGAGGGCAGACACAGCTCTGGGAGCAGATTTGGGGCAGATCTGCCACTTTGAGCGTTTCATTCTCAGTATTGCAGCTGGAATTCCACGGGTGGGTGCAGTTACCCGGCCCAAAGCAGAGGAGTTCCCTGAGGACACGGAGCTGGGAGTGAGCGATGCCTTGGGGGGTTGTGGAGCCCTTCAGAGGGACCTGGACAGGCTGGGGAGGTGGGCAGGGAGGAAACTTCTGGAATTCAGCAAGGGCAAGAGCAGGTCCTGGACCTGGGAAGATCATCCAATTCCACCCCTGCCATGGTGGGGACACTTCCACTGTCCCAGGGTGATCCAGCCTGGCCTTGGACACTTCCAAGGATCATGGGGCAGCTCTGGGAATTCCATCCCAGCTCCTCCCCACCCTCCCAGCCAGGAATTCCTTCCCAATATCCCATCTAAATCAACTTCTTTCAGCTCAAAGCCATTCCCTGTGTCCTGTCCCTCCATCCCTTGTCCTCAGTCCCTCTCCAGCTCTCCTGGAGCCCCTTCAGGCCCTGAAAGGGGCTCTGAGCTCTTCTTGGATCCTTCTCCTCTCCACATGAACATTCCTAGCTCTCCCAATTTGGCTTCAGAGCAGAGGGGCTCCAGCCCTGGGAGAAACTTCTCTGGAGTTGCCTCCTCTGGATCTCTCCAGCAGTTCCACATCATTCCAATCCTGACAATCCCAGAGCTGGACACAGTTTGTCCTTGTGGAACAAAACTTGGGATAATTCACACCTTCCAGAGCCAACCTCTAAGACGGAACTGGCAAAATTCCTAGGATAGGTTTCCCAATGGAATGCCAGCTCTGATTTGTCACTATCAGGCACAAAGGAACACGAGCACACACCTCTTTCAAAGGTGAAGGAAAAAAGGGAAGGTTTATTTTCTGACTCCTATATTTATAGTTTTACAAAGGTGACAGAGGATTAGAGGGTGACAGTGACACCTCTCCAATGACACTGGCTACAACAACAGTCCATCAATTCTCTCCTCCTCCATCAAAGGAATGTGAACAACAAGTTATTTACAAGAAAGTGCGTGATAAAGTTCCTTAGAAGAATGTCAACACCAGAAGGCCTTGAGAATCTTAAAAAACCAGGGTGACACTGATTCTTCACAGAGAGCCCCCCAGGCCGGGGGGTCCCGGTGTCCCCTCTGCAGGTGCAGTGACTCCTGTCTGTCCCCGTTCTCTCCCACAGATGGATTCTGCCTTCCGGAGTGGGACGGCATCGTGTGCTGGCCCGAGGGCGTGCCCGGCAAGGTGGTGGCCATGCCCTGCCCCGAGTACATCTACGACTTCAACCACAAAGGTGGGTGTGGAGCCCCAGCACAGGAAATTCCCGACAGCCAGGAAATTCCAAATTCCCCTCCCACTGTGCGTTGGGTGTTGTCCCATCCCAACAGGCGTTTTATCACAGGCACGCTGATATCAGCTATTGCACTGAGCAAAATTAACAACAGAAATAAAAATTGTATCTTTATAGCAAAGTTCCTTTAACGCCACACATGTAAAATCCATTTCAGTATTTGTGAAAAGCCAATGTTATAATATATGGAGCCTATAACAGGCTCCACCTGGGGATGAATTCCCTGCCATTCTCCCTCTGATTCCACATCTCCTCTCTCAGGGCAGGGATGAATTTGGGGTGAATTTGGGACGAATTTCCTGCCATTTTCCTACTCATTCCATGTCTCCTCTCTCTCTTGGCAGGGATGAATTTCCTACCATTTTCCCACTCATTCCATGTCTCCTCTCTGTCGGCAGGGATGAATTTGGGGTGAATTTCCTGCCGTTTTCCTGCTCATTCCATGTCTCCTCTCAGCAGGGATGAATTTGGAATGAATTTGGGATGAATTCCCTGCCATTTTCCTGCTCATCCCATGTCTCCTCTGTCTCTAGGCAGGGATGCATTTGGGATGAATTTGGGATGAATTTGGGATGAATTTCCTGCCATTTTCCCACTCATTCTGTGTCTTCTCTCTGTCAGCAGGGATGAATTTGGGATGAATTTGGAATGAATTTTCTGCTATTTTCCTACTCATTCCATATCTGCTCTCTTTGGGCAGGGATGAATTTGGGATGAATTTGGGGTGAATTTCCTGCTGTTTTCCTGCTCATTCCCTGTCTCCTCTCTCTCTCAGCAGGGATGAATTTGGGATAATTTTGGGATGAATTTCCTTCCATTTTCCCGCTCATTCCATGTCTCCTCTCTCTCTCTCTGGGCAGGGATGAATTTGGGATGAATTTGGGATGAATTTCCTGCCATTCTCCCTCTGATTCTGTGTCTCCTCTCTCTTGGCAGGGACGAATTTGGGATTAATTTGGGGTGAATTTGGGATTAATTTGGGATGAATTTGGGGTGAATTTCCTGCCATTTTCCTGCTCATTCCATGTCTCCTCTCTCTTGGCAGGGATGAGTTTGGGGTTAATTTGGTGTGAATTTCCTGACATTATCCCGCTCATTCCATGTCTCCTCTCTCTCTCTCTCAGGGAAGGGATGAATTTGGGGTGAATTTGGGACAAATTTGGGACAAATTTGGGGTGAATTTGGGATGAATTTGGGGTGAATTTGGGGTGAATTTGGGATGAATTTGGGATGAATTTGGGATGAATTTGGGGTGAATTTGGGATGAATTTGGGATGAATTTGGGGTGAATTTCCTGCCGTTTTCCCACTCATTCCATGTCTCCTCTCTCTCTGGGCAGGGAGGAATTTTGGATGAATTTCCTGCCGTTTTCCTGCCCATTCCGTGCCTCGTCTCTCTCTTGGCAGGGATGAATTTGGGATGAATTTCCTGCCATTCTCCCTCTGATTCCATGTCTCCTCTCTCTTGGCAGGGACGAATTTGGGATTAATTTGGAGTGAATTTGGGATGAATTTCCTGCCATTTTCCCCACTCATTCCATGTCTCCTCTCTCTCAGGGCAGGGATGAATTTCGGACGAATTTCCTGCCATTTTCCTACTCATTCCATGTCTCCTCTCTCTCTTGGCAGGGATGAATTTCCTACCATTTTCCCACTCATTCCATGTCTCCTCTCTGTTGGCAGGGATGAATTTGGGGTGAATTTCCTGCCGTTTTCCTGCTCCTTCTGTGTCTCCTCTCTCTGAGCAGGGATGAACTTGGGATGAATTTCGGATAAATTTCCTGTTGTTTTCCTGCTCATTCCATGTCTCCTCTGTCTCTGAGAAGGGATAAATTCGGGATGAATTTCCTGCCAATTTCCTGCTCCTTCTGTGTCTCCTCTGTCTCTAGGCAGGGATGAGTTTGGGATGAATTTGGGATGAATTTGGGGTGAATTTCCTGCCATTTTCCCCACTCATTCCATGTCTCCTCTCTCTCTTGGCAGGGATGAATTTCGGACGAATTCCCTGCCATTCTCCCTCTGATTCCATGTCTCCTCTGTCTCTAGGCAGGGATGAATTTGGGACGAATTTGGGATGAATTTGGGATGAATTTCCTGCCGTTTTCCCGCTCATTCCCTGTCTCCTCTCTCTCGGCAGGCCACGCTTATCGCCGGTGTGACCTGAACGGGAGCTGGGAGCTGGTCCCGGGCAACAACCGCACCTGGGCCAACTACAGCGAGTGCGCCAAGTTCCTCACCAACGAGACGAGGGAAAGGGTAGGCATTCCCATTCCTGCACACAGCAGGAATTCCTGGCCTCACGCCGGGCCAACCCACGGACCTCTGTCTCATTTAAAACCCCAGATGAGCTCCAGCTCATCTTCCTCCTCTTGGAAACCCGTCCTGAGCTTGCCAAAGCCACATCGTGCTTTGATGGGCAATGGTTTGATTGGAAAATTGTCCTCAAAGGCAGAAAAGTTTCCTGCAGCTGCCATGATCCCATTCCTGAAGGGATCTTGGGGAAAATTGGAGCAGTCTCGGGGGGCGCTCAGAAGTGGTTGGAGGTTGTTCCATGGCATTGAGACTCCCTCTGCCACAGCAGGAAATCATTTTGCTGCCAGGTTGTTATCAAAAATTCCAATGTTTTTGTGGCTGTCTCTGGGAGGGAATGTCCAAACACATGTGGAATCAAACCCAGAGCAACTGGTTGGGAGAGCTGGGAGTGTCCAGCCTGGAGAAGAGAAGCTCCAGGGAGAACTCAGAGCCCCTGGCAGGGCCTGAAGGGGCTCCAGGAGAGCTGGAGAGGGACTGGGGACAAGGGATGGAGGGACAGGACACAGGGAATGGGTTTGAGCTGAAGGATGTAGATTAGATGGGATATTGGGAAGGAATTCCTGGCTGAGGGGATGGAGAGGCCCTGGCACAGAGTGCCCAGAGCAGCTGTGGCTGCCCCTGGATCCCTGGAAGTGCCCAAGGCCAGGTTGGAGCAGACTGGGACAGTGGGAGGTGTCCCTGGCTATGGCAGGCAGTGAAATTGGATGATCCTTAGGATCCCTTCCCACCCAAAACCTAACTGACATTCCATTATCTTGAATTAATTCTGGTGTAGTCACAATGTGGAAACAGTGGCACCAGTACAGAATTGGAAAAGGGTTTCAGATATGGAGAGGGTATGGTGTGCTCCTGGGAAAAAAAAATTAATAAATCCTTGAGCCATATATTTACAAAAATTCAGATAATGATAAAATAGCAGTTGCCAGAAATTTCCTTCTTCCCTGTTAGCCAGCCTGGGGCTCTGTAGTGCCAGAAGTCTGGAAGGAACTTCGTGCTAAGGTGACAGCAAAGCTGTCCCTGGTGTCCCTTGGGAGGATGTGACCTCCTTGTCCCACAGAGGACGACGCTCCCACCCACATGCACCTGTAATTCCCAAAGAATTTACCCAAACCCTCTGGTTTTCCAGTGGCTCTTGGAAGAGTCCCCTTGGACACAGGCATGGCATCAGGAACTGATCAGCTGCAGGGAGGATTATCCCAGACAGCTGGAGATAAGGATCTAACCACAGCTTCCTTGAGGATGGTCCAGGGGCCCTTTGGGACAATGTTCTTAATTTTAAATTTAACCACAGAGTAAGGCTTTTTGGAGTCGGGCTGGTTTTGTTTGGGTTTTGTTTTGTTTTTTAGTTTGGTTTTTTTGGTTGATTGGTTGTTTTTTGGTTTGGTTTGGTTTTGGTTTTTGGGAGATTTTGTTGCTTTTTTGTTGTTGTTGTTGTTGCTTTTTTCTCCTTAAGAGTGAAGCAACTCATGAATGCAGAGGTTTAGGAAAATAAGGAAATGAGGGAAAAGAGGAAATGAGTTCTTTGAGCTGCTGAGTGTTTTCTCTCACATGGACAAGGAGCAGAAGGTTGTGTGCACTGGGTGCTGCTCCAGCCACTCCAGCAAAGGCCTGGATGGTGTTCCCTTCCAGAACCAGTTTGGTGGGATTTTCTCAGTTCATAGTGGAAAGAACTCTTTAAGCCCCAGAGTTTTCCAGGAAGGTCCCTGAGCAGGTGTTGGGGTCATGGAGCACCTTGATCAATGCACAAACTTTTGACCTCTCTGAAATCATCTCCCCCATCCCACACCCTGGGGTGGGAACTGTCCAGCTGATTTCCAAGATTTCCCTCATCTTGGGAAAGGACTCCTTCCTTTTTAACCTCCCATTGGCAGGACTTGTCAGGGTGACTTGCTAAAGGAAGGGCACAAAGAACAACAGAGTTGCCCATTTTTATTTATTTTTTTTCACCACACGGAAGAAATAGAGACTTTTCACCTCCAGGGTGATTTAAAAGGCTGAAAGCAAAATCTCCCGTGGTGGGTTTGATGTGTCTGACTCTGTCTGTGTCCCCTGAGTGGTCACAGGGTGAGGAGTCTTTGCTTCTTTTTGCCAAGATCAGGATTAAATGTGCCAGAAGGAATTTCTTGTTGGGACTCAGATGTTTATCAGTTCTCATCTCTGTCACAGTCTCACAAACCCTGAGTTCTGCAGCACTTCACTCTCACAAACTAAAAATGGAGCCCCATCTCTCTCTCTGCAAGGCCTTTGAAGGATCAACTGTCCAATTAAGAAATCACACCGAAATTATTTTTACTTTTAATCCAATAACCAACCACCCATGGCTGCAATGAAGACTTTTTTATCCAATTACACAAAACCAGCCAAAACCATGGAGAAGGTAATGAAGAAAGTGAAAAAGAAGGAGAAGGAGAAGAAGAAAGAGGAGAAGGTGAAGAAGAAGGAGAAGGAGGAGGAGAAGAAGAAAGAGGAGAAGGTGAAGAAGAAGGAGAAGGAGGAGGAGGAGGAAGAGGAGGAGAAGGAGGAGGAGGAGGAGGAGGAGGAGAAGAAGAAGAAGGAGAAGAAAAAGAAGAAGAAGAAGAAGAAGAAGAAGAAGAAGAAGAAGAAGAAGAAGAAGAAGAATAAGAAGAAGAAGAAGAAGAAGGTGTAGAAGAAGACAAACCTCCACTCTAAAACCTCCACCTTGCTTTATCTATATTATTAAATTCTAAACCCTCAAACTCTTCGTTTCCCACCCTGTGATCTCACACACTTCTATCCAAACTCCACACCCACAATCCCAGTTCTGTCATTCCATTCTGGAAGCTTCTCCATGGCCTCAGGTCAATGCAGTGTCCTCTTGGGGGTCAGTGCCTGGCAGCACAGAAATCTGAAATTCTCAGCAGCCAGGGGTCCAACACCAGGGGTGTCACAGCACAGGGGACTCGGGCTGTGCTTCCCAGCAGAGACATTTACAGGAGGTGTCACCTCGTTTTTATTCTCAACCTCTTGGAAAATTCCTGCTCCTCATGAGCTCTCCCTTAAGGAGCTGTTTTAATAACCCATCCCAAAATCTCAATCCTCATTATCCTGTTGCCAAAGCTGAGGCATCTTTTGCCAGGAATTTTCTGTCATAGCTACAAAGGTGAATGGAATAATATTTAATATTTAGACAAATTAAACCATCATCACTGTTCAGATTAAATGACCAGGCTGGTCTTACTTAAGTGGTGCTTACCTAGGGCAAAGACCATGGAAAAAAATTGATGTTTCTGCCAGTTTTGAAATCATGTCTTAATCAACAAAAGCTTTTTAATGACATCTATTTATCATTTTTTATTCTTATTATCATTAGCTTTACATTTGCAAGAGGTTTCTTCCTCACCTCAGCGATTCTGTCACAGAGTTCCCGGATTTTATCACAGAGATGGCTGAATTATTGTGACAATCCAATTATTGTGAATTATTGTGACATCCACTGCAGGTCTCTTGGGCCTTGGGCTATGAAAACCACTCTGGAGATAAAAGAGGAGGAAAAAAATGTGCTTTTTCCCTCATGCTGATGCATTTACTCACAGAGAGCACACAAGGCCTCTTGTCACACTTAAATGTGGCTCTGCAGCCCTGGGATTAATAAACCTTCCCTTGATATTTCTTTTTCATGGAGTAGATTTTCAACAACATCTCTTTATTAACATTATTATTACTATTATCATTATTATTATTATTAGCCCTGTATTTGCAAGAGGTCTCTTCCTCAGCCCTGCCCTCAGCGATTCTGTGCCTTGTCATGGAATTCTCTGAATTTATCACAGATGTGGCTGAATTCTGGTGACAAATGAAGCACTATCTGTGCATCCTCTGCAGGTCTCTTGGGCCTTGGGCTATGAAAACCACTCTGGAGATAAAAGAGGAGGAAAAAAATGTGCTTTTTCCCTCAGTGTGCTGATATCTTTACTCACATTGAGCACACAAGGCCTCTTGTCACACTTAAATGTGGCTCTGCAGCCCTGGGATTAATAAACCTGCCTTTGATATCTCTTTTTCTCATGGAGTAGATTTTCAACAACATCTCTTTATTAACATTATTATTACTATTATCATTATTATTATTATTATTATTATTAGCCTTGTATTTGCAAGAGGTCTTTTCCTCAGCGATTCTGTGCCTTGTCATGGAATTCCCTGATTTTATCACAGATGTGGCTGAAGTCTGGTTAAAAATGAAGCACTATCTCTGCATCCTCTGCAGGTCTCTTGGGCCTTGGGCTATGAAAACCACTCTGGAGATAAAAGAGGAGGAAAAAAATGTGCTTTTTCCCTCATGCTGATGCATTTACTCACATTGAGCACACAAGGCCTCTTGTCACACTTAAATGTGGCTCTGCAGCCCTGGGATTAATAAACCTTCCCTTGATATTTCTTTTTCATGGAGTAGATTTTCAACAACATCTCTTTATTAACATTATTATTACTATTATCATTATTATTATTATTAGCCTTGTATTTGCAAGAGGTCTCTTCCTCAGCCCTGCCCTCAGCGATTCTGTGCCTTGTCATGGAATTCTCTGAATTTATCACAGAGGTGGCTGAATTCTGGTCACAAATGAAGCACTATCTGTACATCCTCTGCAGGTCTCTTGGGCCTTGGGCTATGAAAACCACTCTGGAAATAAAAGAGGAGGACAAAAATGCTCTTTTTCCCTCAGTGTGCTAATGCCTTTACTCACAGAGAGCACACAAGGCCTCTTGTCACACTTAAATGTGGCTGTGCGGCCCTGGGATTAATAAACCTGCCTTTGATATCTCTTTTTCTCATGGAGTAGATTTTCAACATCTCTTTAATAATTTTAATAATAATAATAATATTATTATTATTATTAGCCTTGTATTTGCAAGAGGTCTTTTCCTCAGCCTTGCCCTCAGTGATTCTGTGCCTTGTCATGAAATTCCCTGATTTTATCACAGATGTGGCTGAAGTCTGGTTAAAAATGAAGCACTATCTCTGCATCCTCTGCAGGTCTCTTAGGCCTTGGGCTATGAAAACCACTCTGGAAATAAAAGAGGAGGAAAAAAAATGTGCTTTTTCCCTCATGCTGATGCATTTACTCACAGAGAGCACACAAGGCCTCTTGTCACACTTAAATGTGGCTCTGCAGCCCTGGGATTAATAAACCTGCCTTTGATATCTCTTTTTCATGGAGTAAATATGTCCAGAGATGTCAGAACAGGGGAATTTGGCCACATTGAGCCGTTGTCTTGAGCGAGAGATGGTTTTCTATTATTATTTCCCTCCCTGGGGAGCAGCATCTTTGCGTCACCACCAACAGCTGCATTTACCCAAGGTTTTGCCAGGAGATCGTGGCTGACTCGGAGCAGATGCAAGCAGGGGGAATTTTAAGAAACTGGGCTTTTAGAAAAAAAAAAAAAAAAAAAGAAAACCAACTGTCTGTGGCTATAAATATATGGATTTGCTGGCTATCTCTGGAAATAGGCCTGAACCTATAGATAGCTGGAGATATCCACACCTAAATAAACACCACGTGCATGCACACATCTCCAGCCAGGGATGTTTGTTTAGGTGGGGAGTTTTCCCATTTTAGCCATGCTGGGATAATTTTAAGATTGGCCAAAGCAGCAAACAGAGGGCCCCAGAGCGAGCTGGTGTCCTGCTCTGAATAAATGGGGATTATTTCACACAGAGCAGCTCGGAAACCGCTCTCTGCAAAGAGCAAAGTGTGTTAAAGCCATCAGAGCCTGCAGAATTAACAGCTCATAACTGCCCGGGGGGCAGCAGCTCCTGGGCTGCTTCCTCAGGGAAAATCACCACTGCAGGATGGGAACTGACAGCCCTGGAGGCTGAGTCCTCCTTTAGTCAGGTGGGATGAAGCAATCCAGGGAAGTGTTTCCTCAAATTTCTTCCAGATAATATTAAAGAGGGAGGGAACAATCAGCTGGAAGTGTCCAAGGTCAGGTTGGACAAGGCTTGGAGCAGCCTGGGACAGTGAAAAGTGTCCCTTCCATGAGGGACAAGACCATCCCATCCCACCCCTGCCATGGCAGGGGCAGTTCCCACTGTCCCAGGCTGCTCCAAGCCCTGTCCAGCCTGGCCTTGGACACTTCCAGAGATCCAGGGGCACCCACAGCTGCTCTGGGAATTCCATCATGGTTTCTCCCCATCCTCCCAGCCAGGAATTCCTTCCCTATATCCCATCTGAATCGATTCTCTTTCAATTTGAACCCAATCCCCTCATCCTGTCCCTCCATCCCTCGTCCCCAGTCCCTCTCCAGCTCTCCTGGAGCCCCTCCAGGCCCTGCCAGGGGCTCTGAGCTCTCCCTGGAGCTTCTCCTCTCCAGGGGAACATTCCCAGCTCTCCCAGCCTGGCTCCAGAGCAGAGGGGGCTCTGTGACCTCCTCTGGACTTGCTTCAGCAGCTCATCATTAATGTGGATTTTTTCTGTTCCCACACTTTTCCCCAAGCATCCCTTCCTGGCCATGAAGGAGACAGGGAGCAGATTTAAAAGGACCTCGGTCCTGACCCTTCTCCTTTGTTCCCTGAATTCCCCTAAAACCAGGAGGGAGGGTGACCTGTATTCCTGGATTTGCTCAATCTCTGGATGAAATGCAGCACAAATGATGAATGATGAACCTCAGGCAGGTTTTTAGCCCATTTCTCCCCAAATTCCATACAACCCCAGACTGTGGCTCCCTTACCTTCCACACATCCAGCCAATAGCAGCAGGATCATTTTTCAGGTCACTTTTTCCAACAGTGGCAGCAACAATGACATGTTTGGCTCAAAACCCAGGAATATCCCCCAATTCCCATCTCCCCCAAAAGAACAGGGATGCCAAACACAGCTGGTTTTAAAGCAGGTCCAACCCATCCTCTTCCCAAGGGTGAGCTGAAGGGTGAATGGGATCTCCACCTCCCAAAATTCCAGGGAAGGGGAGTCAGAGCCAGCAACTTGGGAGGTTGGGAACCACTACCAGCAGCAGGATGGGCCATGCTCAGATCCAACCCCAATCCTGTCTTCATCTGCTCCTGCCTGTCTGTAGCGTGAGGGTTTGACGGCTTCCCGGGAATTCGGAGGGGCCTGGAGAATCCATCCCCTTCCAAACACAATGGGAAGGGCCCAGCGTGCTGCAGGGCTGCTTTATCTAAACCCCATTGTTCCAAGCAGCAGTCCTGGAGCTCTCTGGGGTCCTGGGAAAAGCAAACAACTTTGTGGAGCCTCAAAGTGACGGCACAGGAACGGGTTTGGATTGTTTTGTCCCCGATTTCCACAAAGCAATGTCAGCAAAGTGTCAGGCGTTTGCAGCAGGACACGGGCAGAGGTTTTAAAGTCTGTGGAGGAATCAAAAAAAATTATCTGGGAGATGTTTTGTTCATAATTTCAATTAACCCCGAGGTGCCATCCTCATTCCGTGCCTATGGATTTGGTCTGGTGCGTTCCTGGAAATAGAATCTGAGAATCCTGGAATGGTTTGGGTTGGAAAGGAGCTTAAAGATGATTTTTATGGACATGTGTGTCTAAATTGGGGTGTCTGAGAGTAAATGGGAGTGTCTGAGGCTAAACTGGGGGTCTTTTGTGAGAGCTGATTCCAGACTGGGGGGATTTCAGAGCCTGGAATCTCTGTGGATGAGGGGAACAGAGTCCTGCAGGAACAGGATCAAAAACACTCAAAGTTTTCCCTGAGGCTTTGGAAATCAGTTCCTGTTCTGTGCTTTCTGTGACTATCCCATTTTGTGAATATCCCATTTTGTGAATATCCCATTTATCTTTTTATCCAGTCCCATTTTCCTTTTAAAAAAATACAAGAAAAGCAAGGACAGAGATTTTCTGGCTTTGTTTATCACTCAAAGCAGCAAACCCCCCATTCCAAACATGTCCTTAACAACACCTGAATCAGCAGCTCGGAGAAGCTTTGCAGAAATTCCATCTGGAAAATCCTTATTTATGCTTCCCTGTGCTGCTGATCCCACCTTTCACAGCCTTCCCATTCCTCAGAAAACACTGGATCCCTCCCAGCTTCACAGCCCGAGTGCTGCTGGTGTCTCTCTAAAGGGGAATAAAAAGGATGAAAGGAAAACTTTGGATACAGGGCACAGCTCCGTGAAAATCAGGATAGGATTTGCCACCAGAAAATTCCTGCTCTGTCTGGTTTTCCTTTTTCTTTTGCACACATGGCAAGAGTTGAAAGAGTGGAGGGTTCCTGCAGGAATCTAATTCATGGAATCCTGGAATCCTGAATTGATTGGGGTTGGAAGAGACCTTGAATTCCAGCCAGTTCCAGCTCTGTGTCATGGGCAGGGACACCTCCACCAGCCCAGGTTGCTCAAATCCCTGAATATTCTGATTAAATTATAATTAAATTGAATCACATTGGTTTAGTTATCACACTTTATAGACCAGGATCTCATGGCAAGGCCAGGTTTGGTCTCTTCCAACAAAGGATGACCAGGGATGGTCAGTGTCTCCTCAGGGTGGACTTCCAGGAGACTTCCAGGGAACTTGCTGGAGTGATGGATCTCCAGGTTGTGTCCATGGCTGGGCCATCGTGGCCTTTGCAGTTTTCTGGGAATTATTTGACTTCCCATCCATCTCAGCTCCCTGAGGACACTCCTCAGACCATGGAGATCATCGTTGCAGCTGGCAGATCATTCAGCATTTTCCTACCTGGAGGATCTTTCCTGGTTGTTCACTGTGGTTTTCATGGAGCTGGGACCTCCTTTGGGATACACAGAACTCCTTTGGAGATTTTGTCCCCTCGTGGGTAAATCCAGGGAGGAAAAGCTCCCGGGAACTCCAAGTGAGGGAGAAGTGGAAGTGGAGAACCTCAATTTTTTGTTTCAAAGGGTTTCCCCAAGCATCTGAGCACCCCCTCCAAGAAATCTCATTTTCCAGGGGCTTTCCAGAGTGATTCCAGGTGGGATTTGGGGCACCTCCTCCTCCAAGGAGGGCTGCAGGAGAGATATTCTTTTCCTTGGCTCTTGGTGCTCAACCTCCTTTCAAAGAGAGGCCCTGTGGTCAATCAGAGCACTCAAATTTCCAAAACCTCCTGCCAATCCAGAGGTTCTTCCCAAGGACATTCCCAGCCATAGGAACGTGGATCTTCCCAGTGAAATTTCTGAATGGGGAATGTTTTGTTAAGGCCTCACAACTTTTTGTTTCACTGAAAAATTCCAGCCTTGGAGTGAGATTATTATTATTACTATCATTATTAATTATTATCATTTAATTTTTTACTATGGAGGCAAACGTTTTCCAGCTCCAAGAGGATTCCAGCTTGGCAGCAGGAAAATCACACCAGGATATTTTTCCCTGAAAGCTTTGAAATCTCCTCTTCCTGGCTTTTCAGGGCCTGCTGCCTGCACAGACAGATCTATAAAAATCTATAAAAATATCCCATAAATACGCACAGACACACTCAGTAAATTAATATTGGCAAGGGCTTCGCTCCTCCAGCGCAAACCGCAGAGAAACATTCCCAAATCTGCGGATTCTGATGTAATAGGGCTGAGGTTTGGCATTCCAGGACAGCGTTCCAAGCCTCAAATCCCAATCAGAGCTGTCATTCAGAGCCCAGCATTCCTGACGTTACTGCAGCCCCGTGGGCAGGGCGAGGGAGAGGAGGGAACGAGGAGAAAGATGCTGAATTCGTTGGGTTTTTTGGGATTTTTTGCTAAAATCAGTCTGGGAAAGGCAGGGCAGGCTGGGACGGGGGGAGCAGGCATTTTAACCCTTTCCAGGAATCCCTGAGTTCAGCTGCAGGATCAAGGAAAATATCCTGGTATTTAATGGAAACCTCAGGGTTTCAAGGCCAGCTTTGGAAAATAACAACCTAAAACTTCCTAAATGATTAATTATTAAGAACTCTTCTGCGACAGAGCCTTTTCCAATGGGATTTTGGCAAGCTCAGGTTGTGTCTGGATTGGATAACCACAGGCAGAGGCTGCTTGGGATTTTAAAAAGGGAAAAATAAACGCAGGTGATTTTTTTTTCCTCATATGCCATAGCCAAAATATTTCCTTCCCCTGTTTTCTGGTGTGGGTTACGCTCCCCCAGGCCGGACATCAGTCATCCAGCAACAGCTAAATTGTGCAATTCCAGCACAATTCCCAGATCAGCAGGCATTTTGTCGAGGTGAAAATTCCCAAGTGATCCCTGGACTGGGCCAAGAGTTTGTAAAGCGCTTTGGGTTCCTTTAGGATGAAATTGCTGTGAAAATACTGTTAATCCCTGGCATGGGATTAACCCCACTCCATCACAAGTTCCGTGCAAAATTCCCAGCTCAGCAGGCATTTTGTCCAGGTGAAAATTCCCACGTGATCCCTGAATTGGGCCAGGAGTTTGTCGGTTTCTTGGAACCACTTTGGGTTCCTTTGGGGTGAAAATGCCACAAAATTCCCAGGCATGGGATTAACCCCACTCCATCATGAATCCCTTGCAAAATTCCCAGCTGAGCAGGCATTTTGTCCAGGTGAAAATTCCCACGTGATCCCTGAGTTGGGCCAAGAGTTTGTAAAACACTTCAGGTTCCTTTGGGATGAAAATGTTGCAAAATTCCCAGGAATGGGATTAACCCCTGAATTGGACCAGGAGTTCGTTGGTTTGTTGGAACTACTTTGGGTTCCTTTGGGGTGAAAATGATGCAAAATTCCCAGGCATGGGATGAACCCCACTCCATCACAAATCCCTTGCAAAATTCCCAGCTCAGCAGGCATTTTGTCCAGGTGAAAATTCCCAAGCGATCCCTGAGTTGGGCCAGGAGTTCGTTGGTTTGTTGGAACCACTCTGAGTTCCTTTGGGATGAAAATGCCGCGAAATTCCCAGGCATGGGATGAACCCCACTCCATCATTAATCCTTTGCCAAATTCCCAGCTGAGCAGGCATTTTGTCCAGGTGAAAATTCCCAAGCGATCCCTGAATTGGGCCAGGAATTTGTAAAGCACTTCAGGTTCCTTTGGGATGAAAACACCGTAAAATTCCCAGGCATGGGATGAACCCCACTCCATCATGAATCCCTTGCAAAATTCCCAGCTCAGCAGGCATTTTGTCCAGGTGAAAATTCCCAAGTGATCCCTGAATTGGACCAGGAGTTTGTCGGTTTGTTGGAACCACTTTGGGTTCCTTTGGGGTGAAAATGCCACAAAATTCCCAGGCATGGGGTTAACCCCACTCCATCATGAATCCCTTGCCAAATTCCTGGCTGAGCAGGTATTTTGTCCCGGTGAAAATTCCCAAGCGATCCCTGAATTGGGCCAGGAGTTCGTTGGTTTGTTGGAACTCTGCGTTCCTTTGGGATGAAAATGCCACGAAATTCCCAGGCATGGGGTTAACCCCACTCCATCACGAGTTCCGTGCAAAATTCCCATCTGAGCAGGCATTTTGTCCAGGGTAAAATCCCCAAGTGATCCCTGAAGTGGGCCAGGAGTTTGTTGGTTTCTTGGAACCACTTCAGGTTCCTTTGGGATGAAAATGCCGCGAAACTCCCAGGTATGGGATTAACCCCACTCCATCATGAGTTCCGTGCAAAATTCCCATCTGAGCAGGCATTTTGTCCAAGTGAAAATTCCCAAGTGATCCCTGAGTTGGGCCACGAGATTTTTGGTTTCTTGGAACCACTTCAGGTTCCTTTGGGATGAAAATGCCACGAAACTCCCAGGTATGGGATCAACCCCACTCCACCATGAATCCCTTGTGCAAATCCCACCTCCCCACCTCAGGGAACACAAACCCCACTTCCCAAGCTGCCACAAAAAGACGGGATTCCCGAAGGACCTGGGCTCTGCGTGCTGCCAGGGTTGTGTGGTGCAGGAGGGCCGCGTTCCCCATGTGACGCTGTTTTCTCCATCGTTTCTGCTGCAGGAGGTCTTTGATCGCCTCTATTTGATTTATACTGTTGGATACTCCATCTCCCTGGGATCCCTCACAGTTGCTGTCCTTATCCTGGGATACTTCAGGTAGGCGGCTCTGTTTTTACCTAAGCGACACCGGAGAAGCCGCGGGTTTTTCCAGAAGGATAAAAATTGGGGTGGAGCAGTTCAGGAAGCCACCAGCGGTGGTGGCATCTGTGATTTGGGCTGTCTTAGGGTATCCCAGGGCAAACTTCCTGGGGGATGGTGGGTGGGATGCTGGAATTCCTTCTGCTTCCCTCAGGTGGAATTTTCCAGGCTCTCTTTGTAGTAGATGGGAAGAGGGGCGTCTCCAGGAATTCCTTGGAATCCTGACCAGGATTTTCTGTCCCTGTTGTCCCTGCAGGTGACTGGCTTAGCTTTAGATGGCTGATTTGCAGATTAATAAGATTCCCTGGGGAAAATCCCTAAGTCTGAATGTTCATGAAGGATAACCCAGTTGAAAGGGATGGCAAACTCCCATGCTGATTCCTCCAACTTTCCCACACTGCTGCTCTTCCCAGGGATCCAGAACTGACCCTCCTCACTCCATTGTGTCCCCTCCCTTCCCACCAGCCCTTTGAAGAGATTTAGACCCCTAAATGCCACTTTGAACCCTCATTATCCATTCCTCACTCCATTGTTGCAGCTTCCATCTCTGGAAGTGTCCAAGGCCAGGCTGGACAGGGCTTGGAGCAGCCTGGGATAGTGGAAGGTGCTGGGGCTGGAATGGGATGATATTTAAGGTCCCTTCCAGCCCAAACCATTCTGGGATTCTTGCTGGCACAGACAGCATGGGATGGGAGGGATGGAAGGTGTCACCCATATCCAGGGAATTGTCCTTTGGGAATGTTCTATCTGGTGACCCCATAGAGCAGGGTGACCCCAAACCCTGAGCCCCAGATTTGCTCCCCTTCAATTTTTGCTCGTGTCTTCTCCTAAAAAACCAGCAGGACCTGGACAAGAGCTGGTGGGGGCCAAAACAGCCACGTGGTGTCTGCAGAGGGATTTGGGAAGCTTGAGCCAAGCCCTGGGCACGGAACACTGGGAATGAAATGTGTGGCTTTGGGCTCTGGAAGTGCTCAGAGCTCTCAGCAGACAGCAAAAGGTGTCAGGGGGGTTTGCTTGGACAGCAAATCCCAAATCCATGACAGACCCAATCCAAAGGGCAGTGCAGACCCCACCCCTCCACCACACTCCTGTTCTCCCAACCTTTTCTCTCCACTTCATTTCCCACTGGACACTGGCAAGGCTGTTAAAATATTCCACGTCCATGAGTGCAAGAGAATTCCTGGTTTTTCTTTATCCATATCTTTATCCATTTCCTGCCCAGACCACCTGGGCAACTGTGCAGGAGCATCTTTATCCCAAGGATCAGAGCAGCAGCAGGGATCAGGCCAGATTTTATCCTCGATAATCCAGAGATTCATTGACTCCCTTTCAAATGCAGGGAACAAAGCCAATCCTCATTCAATAAACCTCATCAGTTCCACTTGGTGTAATTTGGATTATAAAAGCTCAGAGAGCAGCTGGTGTTGTTATCATAACATCCTGCAAAAGGGATAAAAACACAGCCTTTAATTAGTGCAGATTATTGGGATTTAAGAGGAACATAAATCCATTCATAAATCCAGACATGGCACCAGAGCTCCAGAGGACAGAGGGGACCCCAAGAGGTCAGTTCCTTCTTCCCAAAATCCTGATTCCAAAATACACTTCTTCTTCCTGGTTCTGACCCATCCACCTCTCACCATCCCCAAAATAAACTTTTCCTCCAAAAAGGACCTTAAAGCGCTTTACAACTGGGATTTGAGGGGTCACTGCTGCCATTGCTGGGGTGGAGCCCACAAACTGCTCCAAGGGATGACATTTACAGCAGGAAAACAGGGACAACAGCCCAGCACACCCGAGTTACTGCTGGAGTTGATCCTAAATTGAGCTGGACAAAAATAATTAATGGTTTACAGAAGTTCTGCAAGGTTTCCAGAGGCTCCGAGTTCTGGAGTTTCTGGAATCCAAGGACAGGATTTTCTGGAATCCAAGGACAGGAGTGGATAGGAGAGCAGGAATGGCTTCCCACTGCCACAGGGCAGGGTTAGAGAAGATTTTAGGAAGGAATTCCTGCTGGGAGGTTGGGTTGGGAGGCCCTGGCACATGGTGCCCAGAGAAGCTGTGGATGGTTCTGGAAGTGTCCAAGGCTGGGTTGGATGGGGCTTGGAACACCCTGGGACAGTGGGAGGAGTCCCTGCCCAGGGGTGGGACAGGGGGTGGGATTGGATGGGCTTGAAGTCCCATCCATCCCAAACCATTCCATGATTCCCTGAAGTCCTGGAGAAGGTTCTAATCCACATCCCAACCCCACAGGAGAGCAGGGAGCCGTGACCATCACTCTGCTCCCCATGGGGACACGGTGCTGGTGGGAGGAGCTGGGGCTCTGCAGGGCCAGAAGTGACCCTGGCTCCATCCAACAGCTGGACTGAACTTCCCAACCCTCCTTCTCCTCTTCCAGACGTTTGCACTGCACTAGGAACTACATCCACATGCACCTGTTTGTGTCCTTCATGCTGAGGGCCGTCAGCATCTTCGTGAAGGACGCGGTCCTGTACTCGGGGTCAGCCCTGGAGGAGATGGAGCGCATCTCTGAGGAGGACTTGAAATCCATCACGGAAGCACCTCCAGCGGATAAATCACAGTTTGTGAGTATTCCCAGAGCAGTGGTTTTCCAGGATTTGTGTCTTTGTCCTCTCTGTTCAACACCAACCCTCTTTTGGGGAGTTTTTCACCCTACTCATCTTTCACGGCCTCTTCCCATTCTCAGTCCATTGGTTCAGAGGGATTCCCAATTCCTGAGCTAAGGAAAAGCTGCTCCCATGGCAGTCAAGGCTGATGGTTTGATTCCCATCTACATTCCCATGATACCTCCTGGAATTTATGGCTGTGGAAGCATTCCTGACCATCCCAGCACAAGGCACATCCAACATTTCCATGGATGGGGAATGCACGACTTTTCTCCCTCCCATATGGAAAAAAATATATTTTGGAAGGGAAAATGGGGGAGGATGATCACAGGAAAGGGTGAGGGTCATCTTCAAAAAGGAGGAGGTGTCTATGAGAGGGACCTCAAACAGAATCATTGAGTTGGGAAAGAATTCCAAGGTCATCCAACCTTGGAATTGCTGGTGGGTCCCCAATCCCAGCATTGTCCCCAGTCCAGAGCACTGAGTGCCACATCTAGGAATTCCTTGGACAATTCCAATGATGGCAACTCCAAACCTCCCAGGCAGCCTCTTCCAAGGCCTGAGAACCCATTCCATGTGAAAATTCCTCCTAGTGTCCATCCTCAGGCTCTATTTATGGTGGGTTGAGTCAATGCAGTCAACCCAGGCAGATGAGTCAATATCCCAAAATAAAAATGGAAGTGAGGTCAGTTGGACTCTTCTCAAAATTCCATGGGGATTTCACTGTATAGAAATCTCTGATGGCAATATCTGCATTGTCCATGTGCTTGGGGGGATGAAGCCCATCCTCACATTTCCCACATCCTGAAGGTCTCAGCTCTCCTTATTCATTGGTCCCCTCATGGATTTCCCACAGAAATCCAGGAGTTTTTAAAGCGCTTTGGGTTCCTTTGGGATGAAAACATTGTGAAATTCCCAGGTATGGGATTATCCCCACTCCATCATGAATCCCTTGCAAAATTCCCAGCTCAGCAGGCATTTTGTCCAGGTGGAAATTCCCAAGAGGTCCCTGGATTGGGCCAGGAGTTTGTTGGTTTGTCAGAACCACTCTGTGTTCCTTTGGGATGAAAATGCCACAAAACTCCCAGATATGGGATGAACCCAACTCCATCATGAATCCCTTGTGAAAATCCCACCTCAGGGAACACAAACCTCACTTCCCAAGCTGCCAAAAGGATGGGATTCCCGAAGGATCTGAGCCCTGTGTGCTGCCCAGATCCCTCTCACCTTCTCACTTCCCACAGCTCCTGCCAGGAGGGGACAGCCAGGGGGTCGGGCTCTGCTCCAGGGAACAGGGACAGGAGGAGAGGGAACCTCAGGCTGGGCCAGGGCAGGCTCAGGGTGGACACCAGCAGGAATTTCCCCGTGGAAAGGGTGCTCAGGCTTTGGAACTGCCCAGGGAGGTTTGGAGTCCCCACCTCTGGAGGTGTCCAAGGAACTCCTGGATGTGGCACTCGGGGTTCTGATGGGATCAGGCACAGCTTGGACTCGATGGTCATGGAGGTCTTTTCCAACCTCAAGGATTCTGGGATCAACTTCCGGCCTGTGGATTTGCTTGGCTTCTCAAGTCTTTCCCAGCTTGTGCTACAACCAGGGACCAGCAGCAAACACCCTGTGAAAAATCAGAGGGTTTGGGAATGTCCCACTGTGCATCCCAGTGTCCCAACTGGAACTTTGTCATTGTGTTCCTTTCCCACCCCGGACGTCTGTGTCATTAATTTACAGATTCTCACTCAACACACGCCAAAATTCTCTTTTTTTTTTGAAAAAACACAAAATATTTCACTGCATTGTTTGGTGTTTCTCCTCTTGCTGGGTTCATTATAAGAAATAATTAGGATAATCCATGTCATTCTTTGGATATTAGCATTTAATGGCATTTCCCACTCTCTGGAATTGCAAGGCAAATGAGCAATAAAGGCGACAATTAATGGATTACTCTTGTTTCCAAATGAAGCGGGAACTTTTCAATTAGTGCCTCACATTCCCTGCATGAGGCAATAAATATAAAAAATAAATATAGAAAATATTATCAGAACTAGATGCAGATTTTTAATAAATATTTAAAATATTAATTAATTTAGGGGGATTTTTAATTAATCTATTTTAACTCCCTTTTTCTATGAAAGAAAATGAATGTAATGTGAGCATATCTTATCAGTATGCAAATAGATGTATATATTGATGGACAAAAAATTAGCATAAGAACTGTGCCAGATTTTTTTAAAATTCTCTTTTTATTTCCAAGATATTATTACTGGCATTTTCTGTCAGTCCTTTGCATTCCTCTTAAAGGAAGGGACAGCACAAAGGGATGGACAAAGGGATGTAGCAGCCACAGAATTCCTGGGAAATCAAATTCCCCAGACTCCACATTGACAAGAGCTGGCTTTGTCCTGATTCATCCCAAAGTGGCACCAATATTCTGCAGCCTGTCTCTGCTGGAGCTGAGAAGTTGGGAAGAAGGGTGGCTTTGTCCAAAGGGAATGTTGGGCCACAGTCAGAGTTTTGCTCCCAAAAAATTAAAATATTTCAGCTCAGCATGGAGCGAGAGCTCAGCCTTAACTCCATGATGTCCTAGAAATCTCTCCCAGATCTCCCACCTTGCAGGTCAGGTGGGACACCTTGGGATATCCAGGGAAAATCCTCCAGGTCCCTTCTTGGAACCCCTGGCTCCAAAAGCAGCAGGAGCCTTCCCAACATTTCCCAGTTGTTGAGGACAGACAAACAGCCCTGGATTATCCTGGCGTGGACATCCATGACAGGATGAGGCGACTCCATCCCACCTTGGTCTCTCCATGAGCTGAGGAAGGAGCTGTAATTCCAGGTGCTGTGACTTCAGCAGGACACCCAGACCAGGACAACTTGGCCAAGGCCCCTTGGCCTCCAACATGGACAAGGAACACAGGGAAAATATGAAACAGAGGGAAAGATGAAACACAGGGAAAATATGAAACAGAGGGAAAGATGAAACACAGGGAAAAGATGAAACACAGGGAAAAGATGAAACACAGGGAAAGATGAAACACAGGGAAAGATGAACCCCAACTGCTCTAGGAAGTCTGTGAGCCCCTCATCACCAGGTTGGGAGAGAGCAGGGTCAGGCCATCGTCACTTTTTCTCTACTCACCTGCTGTAGGAAAAACCATCTTTGGCTCAGCAGTTTTTTCCCAACAGTTCATCTTTCCTGCTCTTCCACAGGTTTTCTCCCTCATAAAAACCCCTGAAACAGATTTTTCTGATTCAATTCCTTTCTCCACCTGGTTCCCCACCCCACCTCAGTGTGTTTGCACAGCACAAGAATTTCACCCCGTGTTCCTTCTCTGTCCTTCTGTGCTCGCTGCAGGTGGGCTGTAAAGTAGCTGTCACCTTCTTCCTCTACTTCCTGGCCACCAATTACTACTGGATCCTGGTGGAAGGGCTCTATCTGCACAGCCTCATCTTCATGGCATTTTTCTCAGAGAAGAAATATCTCTGGGGATTCACATTATTTGGCTGGGGTAAGTCATGGCTGCTCCTGGAAGAGCCTCTTGGAGGTGGTTCCTGAAGGAAAGTGTGGATGTACAGAAAGATGGGAGAGGGGATGGAGGCAGGATGAGCAACTCTTGCAAGGACAGGCTTTCCATCCTGGGATGTGAATTTTTTTTCTTTTTTTTTTTTTTTTTTTTTTTTTTTTTTTTTTGGGGGGAGTTTTGAATAAGTTAAAGATGGTACTTTTGAGTTTTAAAAAATAGGACTTTTTAAAAAAAAAACCACAAGGCCTTTAATTATAGGACTTATTAAGAAGTTATTGATAAAGATATTTATATTTTTAACCTAATCTTTAAATATTTTTACTTATATTACAGTATAAACTTTCTTAGTTAATTATAATACACAAACTTATAATACTATATTCTGATATTCTATAACTACTTTCATTTTTTCTGTATCTTAAACTCTAAAATTCCAAACTTTATTTTACTTACTTTAATGTGTCTTAACTTTAAACTATAAATCTACATTTTTATTTTCAATATCTAAATTTAAAAGTTTTTTCCAGAGTCTTAAATCAAACCTCATGTTTAACTCTAAACTTTGACTTACAAATTCAAAATTCTAAGAATTCATTATATTTCGAATTCCAACACTAGGAAGCCTTTATAACTCTGGATTTGTGGTGTTACCGTTCTGGAATTGTGGTATTATCATTTTGGAATTGGGGTGTTAGCATTCTGGAACTGGGGTGTTATCATTCTGGAATTGGAGTGTTATCATTCTGGAATTGTGGTGTTATCATTCCGGAATTGGGGTGTTATCATTCTTTAGTTGGGGTGTCATCATTCAGGAATTGGGGTGTTATCATTCTGGAATTGGGGTGTTATCATTCCGGAATTGGGGTGTTATCATTCTTTAGTTGGGGTGTCATCATTCAGGAATTGGGGTGTTATCATTCTGGAATTGTGGTGTTATCATTCTGGAATTGTGGTGTTATCATTCTGGAATTGGGGTGTTGCCATTCTGGAATTGGGGTGTTATCATTCTGGAATTGTGGTGTTATCATTTTGGAATTGGATGTTATCATTCCAGAATTGTTGTGTTGCCATTCTGGAATTGGGGTGTTATCATTCTGGAATTGGGGTGTTATCATTCCAGAACTGCGGTGTTATCACTCTGGAATTGGGGTGTTATTATTCTGGAATTGGGGTGTTACCATTCTGGAATTGTGGCGTTACCATTCCGGAATTGTGGTGTTATCATTTTGGAATTGGGGTGTTGCCATTCCGGAATTGTGGTGTTATCATTCTGGAATTGTGGTGTTATCATTTTGGAATTGGGTGTTATCATTCCGGAATTGTTGTGTTACCATTCTGGGATTGGGGTGTTATCATTCTGGAATTGTGGAGTTACCATTCCGGAATTGTGGTGTTATCATTCCAGAATTGTGGTGTTATCACTCTGGAATTGGGGTGTTATCATTCTGGAATTGTGGTGTTATCATTCTGGAATTGGGGTGTTATCATTCCGGAATTGTGGAGTTACCATTCCAGAATTGGGGTGTTACCATTCTGGAATTGTGGTGTTACCATTCTGGAATTGTGGTGTTATCATTCCAGAATTGTGGTGTTATCATTCCAGAATTGTGGTGTTATCATTCTGGAATTGGAGTGTTACCATTCTGGAATTGGGGTGTTACCATTCTGGAGTTGTGGTGTTCTCACTGTGGCCCTTCCAGGCTCTCCAGCAGGATCAGCCCAGGCTTGGAGAGGCAGCACAAAGAGCCAGAGAATCCCAGGATGGGTTGGGGTTGGGAGTGACCTCAAATCCCACCCAGTGCCACCCCTGCCGTGGCAGGGACACCTCCCACTGTCCCAGGTGCTCCAAGCCCTGTCCAACCTGGCCTTGGGCACTGCCAGGGACCCAGGCACAACCACAAATCTCTGGTGGTGCCTCACCACCCCCAACATTTTGCCACCCTTCCAGGGCAGGAAATGTGAGGGCTAAATTTGGGATGAGACAGCCAATTTCAGGGATTTATCCCCACCTCTTCCCAGGATCTCCTGCTGAGAAACCAGTGCTGAGCTGGAGGGGCAGAAATCTGTGGGAGGTTTTGAGCATCTGCTCCCAATGAGAGCCCCAAGCTCTGATTTCCTCCCTCAAACCTCAGCTGCTTCAAATCCTTGAGGTCTCCAGAGCCTTGGAACACCACTGGAAACCTGCAATTTGTGGGGAAGAGTTTTTTATTTTCCTTTTCTTTCAACTTGGGCATCTTTTCCCTGAGTAACGAGAAAGGGGCGGGATGTGGGTGCAGGGAAGGGGCTCATTAGGAGAAGACGTTTTGGGCACGCACATTTCGGAGGAGAATGGGATTTCTGTTCACTCCTGGCTTTAATTTTGGCTTCCCAGGAGTTACGAGGTGCTGGGACAATAAAACCACTGCCCACAGTTGTCTCGGAGCCTGGAGGCTGGGAGGAGAACAGGGAATGTTTCCGATGATCCTTGAGGATGTGAGGAGGGATAATGGAGTGTGGGTTTAAACAGGAATTACAGCAGGAAAACCTGTACAGGGGTCCAGGGGGGCTGTGGTTACCTGGCACAGAACCACTTCCCAAATTCCATATCCCAAATCCACCTGGCCACATCCTGACTGCATTTTTAGGACAAGGTTCAGGTGAGCACCACCCCCGTTCCAGAATGAGATTTTTTATGGAAAAAAGTTGGTGGCTCTCTGACAGTGGGGCTTGGAGCAAGGCAGGGAGCCCAGAACTGAGTTCATGAAGGATTGCAGATTTTTGGGATTCAGTACTCCAGGGCAGGGCTCTCTCCAGCCTTTCTCCTTCCCCAAAAGAGGAAGAAGCAGCTCCCAAACCTCTTGTTCAGCTGCTCCATAGGTCAGAAACTGCTGGTGCTGACAGATGATAAAGATGGGAAGTGTAAATATAGAAATATTCCAGAGTGGGAATCCATCTCTCAGGAAAAGCCTGGTCCTGGACAGCTGGAAAAATTTGGGGAAAAACAATAAATTAAGAGATATTTGGTGGGGCTTGGAGCAACCTGGGACAGTGGAAGTTGTCCCTGCCCTTGGCAGGGGGTGGAATGAGATGGGATTTAAGGTCCCTTGTCACCCAGATCATTCTGGGATTCTATTTTGGGGATTTGGCATTCCTTATCTCAGCTGCTGAGGGCCGGAGAGGGCTTTGGATGGCACCTCTTTGCTAAAGCAAATGAACAAAACCCCAACTCAATTAAATTAGAAAAGAGAAATAAACTCATCCTCCTCCAAACCTTCAGGCCTGTAAAAACTCCCTCTCAAAAAAAATAACATTAAACTGCAAAGAGCAGACTTAAAGAAGCAATTCCCCAGAGGGAATTCGGGAGGAGAGGGAAGCAGCTGGAAAATAATACCATGAGTTTAACAAGCAAAACCAAAGGGAAAAATTTGGGACAGGCAGGGATTGCTCTCATTTAGCTCTCCCAAGCTCTGCCAGGGAATAATCATTTTATCAGAGCGACCACAGGGCTGGAGTCACACCTGTCACAACAGCCAGCATCCCTGGGCTTCCAGGAGCCTGAGGCTGCCCCGTGGAAATTCCTCTGGAATGAGAACACACGATCCCTCCGGGGGCAGTTGGGATGGCTTTGTTTGGATTGGGATGATAATGTCCACACAGGCACCCGCTCAGGCCGATTGTTTGGATAATTTTTGGGCACTGGAAAGGACAAACCAATCCAGGAGCCACTGGAGACAGTGGAAAAATTCCAGTTCCCTGCAGCGGGCACTGGATCCTGCCCACACCGCAGCAATGAGTGATGGGGAATCAGGGATAAATAGTTATTCCACAGGAAAGACAGGTTTGCCCCCAAAACTGGAATATCCTGGCTTTGAATTTGTCCTGCCTGGAAATCTCCAAGGTGGAAACAGGCAGCGAAAATCACCCTACAATATCTTATTTCTGGGAAAAGCAGGACAAAGAGCAATTCTTTGATGTCATCTCCATGGATTTCTGTCCAGTGTTTTCAATCCACATCCTCACTGGCACAAGCTCCATCAAAGTCCTCAACTCCCTTCTTCCAAGGGAGACCCTGCTGATGGAAAGGAACTCATTCCATGCCAGCACCCACCCCAAATAAATAAATAATGACATTATGGGCAACAATAAATCCCTTGGGAGACTCCCAGTTCCCTGCAGCTGTTTTTTGAAGGAAGTTTAGGAACCATGACCAATGGCCAGGAAACCCAAGCTGATTCCATTGGCGTTTTTCCTTCACACCACGTTAATTCCCACACACACGGCTGGGCTGCCCTGGGTTTCAGCAAATTGGGGATTGCAGGGACACCTGGAAAAGATAAAAAGGATGGTGGGAGGTGCCCCAAAAATCCATGATGATGAGACCCGCCTGTTTATCCAAGCAGGAATAATCCTGCCCTGAAAAATATGTACCAAGAAGGACCAGAGGCCTTAAAAGTATTCTTGTTATTCCCATTAAACATCAGGAAAAAGGGACACAGAGGGACTCATAAAACACAGGCATTGTTCCTCAGAGAAGCTTTTAAATCCCAGGGAATTGAGACCAGAATTCCCAGACCTACACAGGGTCTTTATTCCTAAACTCCCTTCCAGCAGTCGCTCCCTCTCTCCACATGCATGAAATCCATTTTTCCAGCTGCTGGGAGACATGGACACAGGAAAAGCCCCCAAAGGGGTGGGGTGGGGTGGCCAGCAGAGCTTTCCCATTTTCCGACTGCTGGGGAGATTCCTGACTTTATAGCACCTGCATTGTACACACTGTGTGTGTGGCTGGAAATGCACAGCGCATACAATGTGGATTCTGTACAAGTCGCTCACGGCACGGCAGGGGCTGGGCTGGAGTCAGGGAGAACGTCCATCCATGTATCCATCCATCCATGTATCCATCCATCCATGTAGCCATCCATCCATCCATCCATCCATGTATCCATGTATCCATCCATCCATCCATGTATCCATGTATGTATCCATCCATCCATCCATCCATCCATCCATGTATCCATCCATCCATGTATCCATCCATCCATGTATCCATCCATCCATGTATCCATCCATCCATGTAGCCATCCATCCATCCATCCATCCATGTATCCATGTATCCATCCATCCATGTATCCATGTATCCATGTATCCATCCATCCATGTATCCATCCATCCATCCATCCATGTATCCATGCACCCATCCATCCATCCATGTATCCATGTATCCATCCATCCATCATCCATCCATCCATCCATGTATCCATCCATCCATGCACCCATCCATCCATCCATCCATGTATCCATGTAGCCAGCCATCCATCCATGTATTCATGTATCCATATATCCATCCATCCATGCATCATCCATCCATCCATCCATCCATCCATCCATCCATCCATCCATCCATCATCCATCCACCTATCCATCCATCCATCCATCCATCCATCCATCCATCCATCCATCCATGTATTCATGTATCCATCCATCATCCATCCATCCATCCATCATCCATCCATCCATGCGTCCATGTATTGATGTATCCATAAATCCGTTTATCCATCCATCCATGTATCCACCTATCCATCCATCCATGTATCCATCCATCCATCCATCCATGTGTCCACCTACCTATCCATCCATCCATCATCCATCCATCTGTCCATCCACCCATCCATCCACCCATCCATCCATCCATCCCTCCATCCATCCATCCCTCATCCATCATCCATCCATCCATCCATCCATCCATCCATCCATCCCCCATCCATCCATCCATCCATCCATCCCTCATCCATCCATCCATCCATCCATCCCCCATCCATCCATCCATCCATCCATCCATCCCTCATCCATCCATCCATCCATCCATCCATCCATCCATCCATCCCCCATCCATCCATCCATCATCCATCCATCCATCCATCCATCCATCCATCCATCATCCATCCATCCATCCATCCATCCATCCATCCATCCATCCATCCATCCATCCCTCATCCATCATCCATCCATCATCCATCCATCCATCCATCCATCCATCCATCCATCCATCCATCATCCATCCATCCATCATCCATCCATCCATCCATCCATCCCTCATCCATCCATCCATCCATCCATCCATCATCCATCTACCCATCATCCATCCATCATCCATCCATCCATCCATCCATCCATCATCCATCCATCCATCCATCCATCATCCATCCATCATCCATCCATCCATCCATCCATCCATCATCCATCCATCCATCATCCATCCATCCATCCATCCATCCATCCATCCATCCATCCATCCCCCATCCATCCATCCCTCATCCATCCATCCATCCATCCATCCATCCATCCATCCATCCCCCATCCATCCATCCCTCATCCATCCATCATCCATCCATCATCCATCATCCATCCATCCATCATCCATCCATCCCTCCATGCACATGTTGGCATTTTTAGGGATAACTGTTTTCCCCTGGGTGTTTTATCGTTGCTTGGGAGCTCTGGCTCAGCACAGGATTAGCAAGAAAGGGAATTGTCTCTCTTCTGAAGCTCAGGACAGGCAAGAGAGGAACAGATTCCTGTCAAGTATATCCAAATCTCAAAAAAAATCCATCCTTCAGACTTAGAGCTTTGCTGTAGTGGGAATATCCAATATTCCATGGACAGCCTTTCAACATGGCAGCTCCTCAATGGATATAAACTGAAAGGGCACCAAAAAATTTAATCCATTTAAACCTTGGATGGTTTTCCAGAGCCTGGAATGTGTGTACAACAGGGAGGAGGAAAGAGCTGGTGCCTGTCACCTTCCCCAAGCCCTCACTTCCCTCTCTCCAAGTTCCCAGTGCGACAGGTCAAGGATTTTCTTCCCAGTGCCAGCAGCACAGGGAATTGTGGAGCGGGATGAATTCCTTATAAATGTGGCTTTGTAGGAGCGCTGGGCCTGAGTGAGGCTCTGTGTTTAATTATTTATGCTTTCTTATATTACCTCGGCATTCCCAGCTCCCAGCCTGGATAAGGGCCCCGTTGTCCCTGGGTTTGGGACACAGCCGTCCCTGCTCCACACCCCGTGGTCAGGAAAACCTTTAAGCACCCTAATGAGACTTAAGTGCATGCTGAAAGTTAAGCCTGGGCTTATCCCCGAGCCCCAGTGAGCTTAGACTGGGAACAGCCTCTTCACAGTCCCCGCTGATAAATGTCGCCTTTATTTATTTTTCAATAATTTTTTTTTCCACCTGAAAGGGGTCATTCTTCCCAAATTTGTGGAAGCTACTGTGGATTGGGTCCTGCTTTTTAAGGGAAGCCAGTAGGGGACTCAGTTGTACAAATAACTGGACCCTAAAGAAAAATAAATACAAGGTTGCATTTGGATATTGGGGGATTTTATTTCCACGTTTCATAGGGAAAAGATGATGGCCTGGGGTAGCTGTGCTGAAATCAGGATGGTTCCTTTGGGAATGAGCCTTTGGCTGGATGTTTTGGAAGCATAATCCTAAATTTTAGCATTTCTCTGCTTCGTGCAGCAGCTCTCTCGTATTTAACAGAGCTTCCAACCCATCCAGGGATTTTCTGGGAGAAACTGTCGGAGCCTGACTCCTGCTGTACCTTTCCTTGATGTGAAGGAAGGGAGGAATCATCTTGGAGAAAGTGTGCTGCATAAAACCATTGGAATCATGGAATAGTTTGGGTTGGGTGGGGTCTTGAGAATCATCCCATTCCACCTTCTATCATGGGCAGGGACACCTCCAGCTTTCCCAGGGTGCTCCAGCCTGGCCTTGGGCACTGCCAGGGATCCAGGGGCAGCCCCAGCTGCTCTGGGAATTCCATCCCAGCCAGGAATTCCCAATTCCCAATCTCCCATCCATCCCTGCCATTCCCTGGACACTGGGAGCCATTCCCTGTGTCCTGTCCCTCCATGCCTTGTCCCCAGTCCCTCTCCAGCTCTCCTGGAGCCCCTCCAGGCCCTGCCAGGGGCTCTGAGCTCTCCCTGGAGCTTCTCCTCTCCAGGGGAACATTCCCAGCTCTCCCAGCCCGGCTCCAGAGCAGAACCATGGGATCACCCATGGGATGAGTTGCCCAAAGCCAGTTTCAGCCTCTCAGGTCCCAGCACTCTCAGGCCTCGGAGATCATCAAGTCCAACCATCCCCAGCCCTGCCAAGGCCACCCCTGACCATGTCCCCAAGTGCCACATCCACAGGGATTTAAATCCCTTAAGGGATGGGGACTCCCCCTTTCCCTGGGCAGTCCCAGTGTGTCACAGCCCCTTTTGGGGAAGGAATTTTCCCAATTTCCAACCCAAACCTCCCCTGGCCCAGCCTGAGGCTGTTCCCTCCCCTCCTGTCCCTGTCCCTGGGATAAGATCCCAAATCCCCCCAAGCTGTCCCCTCCTGGCAGGAGTTGTGGAGAGCCACAAGGTCCCCGCTGAGCCTCCTTTTCTCCAGGCTGAGCCCCTCTCCAGCTCCCTCAGGAGTTTTCCAGAGCCTTCCCATCTCCTTTTCCTTCCCTGGACACCCTCCAGCCCCTCAATGTCTTTATTGTGAGTCCCCCAACCTGAACCAGTTCAGCTCTCAGATGTGAAAGCTCAGCCTCAATTACACCTGAATAATTAAAAGCTTCTCCTCCCACCTTCCCCATACCCACTCCACCTGGAATTTTGGTCCCCACTGACCCTGTGTCCCCTGTGTTCTCTTGCAGGACTCCCTGCTGTGTTTGTCACAGTGTGGGCCAGCGTCAGAGCCACTCTGGCCGACACAGAGTAAGTCCCACTGGGTTTCCTTCTCTCCCTCTTACGTGCAGAGTTTTGTGGGATTTATGGGTGAATTCAAAAGGAAAAAGAACCAGGCAAAGCTGGAATCCTACCCTGACGTCATTAACTGTTGGAGGAGAGCAGTAGATGGAAAGGGAAGGATAATTTTCCCTTTGTTCTACAGGATCCAATAAATGGGAATACTTACAGTTATTATCCCTGGGGACAAAGGGACTGTGTCACAGCTGGGCAGGGACAAGACAGGGATCCTTAAAGTCCTGAATGAGCAGGAATGAATTTGGGACACAGCAGCTGCAGCACAGTCAGGGAGGTTTGGTGGTGGTGGGGTGGTAGAACTGTAACTCTCCATGGATTTTACAATCCCAGGATGGTTTGGGTTGGAAGGGACCTTAAAGCTCATCCCATTCCACCCCTGCCATGGGCAGGGACTCCTTCCACTGTCCCAAACTGCTCCAAGCCCTGTCCAACCTGGCCTTTTCCCCAGAACTCACAGGCTTGACCACACAGGCACTTCCATGTTCCCAGGATCCTCCCTCTGAGATCCCTGGGCATTCCCAAATGGCTCTGCCTGGGAAGGCACTGCTTCCCAAAGGGGATTTCAGCTCCAGGCTTGGGTGGATCAGCAGAGCTGCTGAAGGGTGACACATCCCTGACACCAGCTCATCCTCACAGAGTTCCAGGGAGCTCTGGTGGCTTTCCAGCCTCGCCTTCCCTGAGGAGCTGGCCTGGGAAAACTGCCAGTGCCATGTGGGGGTTACCTGGATCAGACAAGGAAAAGCTGTGGCATTCCTGCCTCCAGAGCTGGAGAGAATTCCAGCAGAATAATTAACACTGAGTCAGCTTTTCCAGTGGCTGCTGGAAACTCCTGGGAGCAAATGGAGCCCGCCCCTTCTTGGCAGATGGAGGATTGCATCCCAACAAATATCCCAACAAATAACCCAACATCCCAACATCCCAACATCCCAATATCCCAACATCCCAACAACCCAACATCCCAAAATCCCAATATCCCAACATCCCAATATCCCAACATCCCAACATCCCAACAACCCAAAATCCCAATATCCCAACATCCCAACATCCCAACATCCCAACAACCCAGCATCCCAACATCCCAACATCCCCACATCCCAACATCCCAACATCCCAATATCCCAACAACCCAACAACCCAGCATCCCAACATCCCCACATCCCAACATCCCAACATCCCAATATCCCAGCAACCCAACATCCCAATATCCCAACATCCCAACATCCCAACAACCCAAAATCCCAATATCCCAACATCCCAACATCCCAATATCCCAACATCCCAACATCCCAACATCCCAACAAATATCCCAATATCCCAATAACCCAGCATCCCAACATCCCAACAAATATCCCAACATCCCAACATCCCAACATTCCAACAACCCAACATCCCAACATTCCAACAACCCAACATCCCAACATCCCAACATCCCAATATCCCAACATCCCAACATCCCAACAAATATCCCAACATCCCAACATCCCAATATCCCAACAACCCAACAACCCAACATCCCAACAACCCAACATCCCAGCATCCCAACATCCCAACATCCCAACATCCACATCACCAACCAGCCCTCCCAGTCCTCACTGGGATAAGGACTGAAGGTGGATGGAGATAAAAGATTTTGGGGGATTTTGGTTGAAGGAAACCCCCAGGAAGGGAGTGGGGAACCCCAGCATTGTCCCCATCACCTCCTGTCCCCATGGGAAGTTGTGCAGGTTTATTCCAAGGGGGAATCATGGAATGGTTGGGTTGGAAAAGACCTTTAAAGGTCACCTAATCCAACCCCTGCCATGAGCAGGGACACAGCCAGGACTGAAGAGGCCTGCAGGGAAGCTGAAGAGGGATTATTCATCAGGAACTGGAGGGACAGGACACAGGGAATGGCTTCCCACTGCCAGAGATCAAGGATAAATGGGATATTGGGAAAAATTCTTCCCTGTGAGGGTGGGGAAGCCCTGGCACAGGTCACCCAGAGAAGCTGTGGCTGCCTCATCCTTGGAAGTGTCCAAGGCCAGGTTGGACAGGGCTTGGAGCAACCTCTCTCCCATGGCAGGGATTTGGAGTTAAATCACCTTTTAGGTCCCTTCCAACCCAAACCATTCCAGGATTCTGTGGTCCCACATCAGTTCAGCCTCTTCTGTGTTCATAAAACCTGGGTTACTTTTAATGGAGGGATTTTTTTTCCTGGTGAGGAAGTGAAGAATTGGAAAAAGTTCTGTTCCTGCCTGGAAGGGACAAATCCGGATGGGTGTGGAAAGAACTGGAAAGAGCTTCACCCTCTGGAGAGCAGAACCATCTCAAACATGGGAATATTCTCATTTTTTAGTAGCATAACATCAGGAAAAGAGATATTCCCAAGTCTCATTGAGTGCAGGCAGGGTTAGAGCAAGGTCCTTCCATCAGGCTTTGGAGGATCTCACCCTTCCAGGGGGATTTTGCCAGCTCTGGAGTCGATTGCTCTCCCAGTGCTTTCCTGACAGGATGTCCATCTCTCCTCAGGTGTTGGGATTTGAGTGCTGGCAATTTAAAGTGGATTATTCAGGTGCCCATCCTGGCAGCTATCGTGGTGAGTATGGGATGGGTGAGGGGCTGGGAGGCCTGTGGGTCCTTGGGAAGAGCTGATCCAGGATTTCCTACCCCTGTTATCAAAATTCCTGCCCTATCATAGTCCCTACATGTCCACTTTGAAGGGTTCATGTTTGTCCTGCCTGGAATTTCGGCAGCTGAACATGGCAGAAGGGTTTGTGAGTGACTTCAAGGAGAGAAAAACCCCACATTTTCAGGGCTAAGACATTAAAATCATCAAGGAAACCAACATTCAAGGCAATATTTCCAACCCAGATGATGCTGGAAACTCTCAGGGACCATAACACATCTTTACCAGGCATCTCCAGTGGGAAGAGATGGAATTTGGGGTCTGTGGCTGGACCAAAGCTTTTCCCAGGAATGTTTCAGGGTCATCCCTTTATTCCTGAGCTGGTAAAAGCTTGGGAAGCCTGAGGTGGGAAGGGAAATGAAACCATCCCAGCTTTGATTGGATCTTTAATCACTGAGGGTGGATTATTCCAACCCCCACCCAGGAGCCAGAGGGGAAAGGAGGGATCCAAGTGACATTTTCCCAACACAGGAGGAGCTCTGCAGAGCTGGAGAGGGCATTACAATATTTAATTATCTGCACCAGGTGAATTCAATTATGTCCTAATTAGTGAATTCATTAATTACCCTCTTTCCCCTGCTCTCTTTATTTGGGGTTTTCCATTGCTCAGCCTCCTGGTGGAATCCTGTCAAAGAGCTCACGCACTCCCCCAAATCCCACCTCCCTTTCCACTCATCCACGAGTGGAGCCAGTAGGAATCTCTCCACGGTCCAGAGGGTTTGGAATCAGGCTCTTCCCCCTGCCTCCCAAATCAGGAGGCCTTGGAAGATGCTCAGTGTGGGTGAGAAGAGCACCAGACACACAAAGAGCAGGAAATTTTCCGAGGTGGATGTGCTCCTCTGTGCCATTAGGTGAGATTTTTGGGGTTTGGGATGGGGCTGGGTTTCATCCTTTTGGTGGAAATTCTCCATCTGGCTCCAGAAATTCCTTGGAAGAAACGAGACCACATCTTTGGAAGTGGAGCAGCAGAGGCTGGAGAAGGAAGCTCAGATGGTTCAATTAAATTAATTCCAGCGACCCCATCTCATTTCATTTGAAGGCCAATTAGCAGAGGAGAAAGAGCCTGATTGAGGCTCATCCTTGGAAAAATAAGGTTTCTCCAGGAGGCTCTGCCTGTGCCCTGGGAATTTGCAAATCCAGCTGTTTATTATGCAAAAATATTCCATGGGTTGTGTCTGTTTAATTTCTGTGGGTTCGTATTGTTCACTTGGCTGCTTCTGCCATTCCCACGTTGCTGGACTAAGTCCTGCATTTTCTGGATGAGATTTTGGATGCTGAGGGGTTTAAAATCTCTCCACTTTCTGCTCATTTGGACGTGATTCCTTTGTCTGGATTTCTTTTCAAATTTAGCACATTTGGGGAAATCAGAGGAGTTTCCCTCCTGGGTGTGATAATGTTTGACATAATTAACTTTGCCGACAACTGCAGAACAAAATCCCACTTTGGAGCCTTTAAAGCTGGAAAAGCACCTACAGAGACATAAATCCTGCTTGGTTTTTCCCTTTCAGATGATTTCCAAGGAATTAAATGCCCCTCAGGCTCTGTCCTTCCCTGCCTGTCAGTCTGTCCATTCCTCCTTTATAATTCCTGTGCCAGTCGGGGAATTTCAGCCAAATGGAACTCAGGGAATGGGGTAAAATCCCCACAAATCTCATGAAAACAGGAAAATGGATGTGGGAGAGAATTTTCACTCATATCCCAGTGATAGAAAGGGCACGACCTTCCCTGCTTTTTTATGGAGAACAGTTCCAAACGAGCTTGCACCTCCTCAGAGGAGGAAGAATCCATCAGGAGAAAAATTCCAAATGAGCTTGCACCTCCTCAGAGGAGGAGGAATCCATCAGGAGAAAAATTCCAAATGAGCTTGCACCTCCTCAGAGGAGGAAGAATCCAACCACAGGAGACAAAGCCATGGCAAACCAGGCCCTGCTGGCTCAGCTGCTCAGGGAATTCCTGGTTTTCCCAGGGAGGATAACTGACCATGGGAATGACTCTCCAATGGTTGTGGTGGAGAAATCTCTGTCGTGGAAATGCCAGAACACACTCTGGCTCTGCCAAAATGAATCCAAGGATCTGCTCTGGCTCTGCCAAAATGAATCCAAGGAAGTCTCCTGGATAATCCAGCTTGAGGTTCACAATGGTCCCTCCCTAAAACTCTGAAGCAGTGTGTGGTGTGGTAATTCTGTGTCTCAAAATGCTGGAGGCTCCAGAGGAACCCATTGGCATTATCCAACAACGTGGATCTGCTCATTGAGGTTATGGGATGGTCCTGCCTGTGCCTTCTCCATAATCCCATGGAAGGGTTTGGCTGGGCCAGCAGCTGGTGGAATCCAGGGATTCCAGCAAGCTCTGAGGAGCTCTACAAAGATGGGAATCTCCCCAGTGCCAACCCATCTTTCCTCTCCATGAGGTGTTGCCATTAATTTTTCCTCAGCGCGTTCCTGTAGGACAGAATTGGAATCACAGAGTCACAAAGGTTGGAAATGTTCTCCCAGGTCAAGTCCAACCATTCCCCAAGCGCCAGCATGGTCACCACTAACCCTTGTCCCCAGGTGCCACATCCTCATGGGATTCCACCATTTCCCGGGATGGGAATTCCACCATTTCCCAGGATGGGGATTCCACCATTTCCCAGGATGGGGATTCCACCACTTCTCAGGATGGGAATTCCACCATTTCCCAGGATGGGGATTCCACCATTTCCCAGGATGGGAATTCCACCTCTTCCCAGGATGGGAATTCCACCACTTCCCAGGATGGGGATTCCACCTCTTCCCAGGATGGGGATTCCACCTCTTCCCGGGATGGGGATTCCACCATTTCCCAGGATGGAGATTCCACCACTTCCCAGGATGGGGATTCCACCATTTCCCAGGATGGGAATTCCACCTCTTCCCAGGGTGGGAATTCCACCACTTCCCAGGATGGAGATTCCACCATTTCCCAGGATGGGGATTCCACCATTTTCCAGGATGGGAATTCCACCACTTCCCAGGATGGGAATTCCACCTCTTCCCAGGATGGGGATTCCACCACTTCCCAGGGTGGGAATTCCACCACTTCCTGGGGCAGCCTGTGCCAAGGCACCACTGGAATTATCTCATCAGCTGGCCACGAGTTGGGTTCACAGATGTGTCTCCCTGAAAGGCAGTAGATGAAATTCCCTGACTGTCCTTGTCTGCTCCATCCTAAACACTTCCCAGAGGAATCTCGGCAGTAGAAATATGGGAGAAATCCAACAGTTTCATTGCCCTTCAGCATTCTTGAGCTGTCATCTCCAGTTAGCTCCACTCTGTCTTCACTGTGGTGTCTTGGGCTTGTTCCTCTTTCCTTTGCACAGGGAGATGTGGGAAGACATCCTACAAGTGCTCCTGGTATCCCGAGGGGATCTCAATCCCAGCTGGGCTGTAAAGACAAATAAAACTTCATTTTCACCTTCTCCAGGTTTCTGCTGGGCTGGCTGGCTCGGAAGTTTCCATGTGAGCTGCCCACACCTTGTGAGCCATTCCATATTCTCCCTGAAGGTTAAAAACCCTGGGATCATTCCTGGAACACTCATCCCTTCCACAGGAGGAGCTTCCTCCCCATTCCCAGCCCCTGCCTCGCCTGGGGGAAACACCAACCGAACAACTCCGCCGTTTTCATCAGTGTCTTTAACAGCTCTCATTTGTGTGTTGTTTGTTTTCTTTCCCCTGCAGGTAAATTTTATTCTCTTTATCAATATTATCAGAGTCCTCGCAACCAAGCTCCGAGAGACAAATGCAGGGAGGTGCGACTCGAGACAACAGTACAGGTGAGTGTCACCTGCCCTGTCCCCTGTCTGGGGTGGGACAGAGTCCTTGGCTGTGGAGAAAGCCCAGGCTGACACTGGTGCCACCTAAAATAACCCAAAAAGTGTGTTGTCTTCCAAATGTGGTATTGCAGAATGAAGCAGAACAATTTAAAACTCTCCTAAACCTTTCAAATCCAGCCTGCTGGAGGTTAGGGAGGAATTCCAGCTCCTCAGCCAGTTTTTGAACCCAAAGTGCAAAAATAAAACATTGTTTGTGCTGTTGAAGGCCGTAAAACTTGTATCAGTTTATTTGCTTATTTTTATTCCCCTCCTGTGCTTTGTTAAGCTTGGCCTATTGGTTAAACCTGCCCTTGAGCGGGTGTTTTCAGTGCCTTGGCTGAACTGAAAAAAAGATTCCAATTCAGTTTCGTTTTTTGTTTGGCTTTCCTTTGTCCTGCCAGCTCGTCTCCCTTGATAATTCGGGTTATTTGTAGCATGGTCAAAAACTGGATGGAAAAATCGGATTTCTGGGACACCACGGCTGCTTGAGAGCTCCCAGGGCTCCTCAGGATCTCCTGGACTGCCCAAGAGGACACTTGGGAAGGGGGGGAGAGCGGAACAGTTTGGGATGTAAACCATGAGCTCACCGCTCCCACCTCCCTCTCCAAACACACGTCTGAGGCAGGAGGGGGATTTGGCAGGAAAACACCTCCCAGTTCTCCTCGCTGCCCCGTCAGGGCTCTGATTTATCCATTTATTTACCTCTCCCTGGCCGAAGCTTGGCCGTTAATTATGGTTTGGATGGGGCCTGCTCCTTTCAAAGTGTTGAATTCCCCGGGTGGCTCGCAGGGCTGAGGCGGTGCCGGCCCCTCCTGGGAGCCATCCCTGCCCTTCCCCATCCCTGCTGCAACTCCTGGCACGGGGTCTGATCCTCAATTAACGGCACTTCCAGGCAAAGCTGATTCCCCCCGGAGCCAGCACAGCCAAATTCTCAGGGCTGTGGGGTTGTGGTGCCTCCGTGGAGTCCCCAGCGCTGATCCTGTGCTGAGGTGGGAAAAAGGAGATTTTCCAAGGGATGCTGAAGCCCCAGGCACCTCCTTGGAGTGTTCACCCTGCTCTGTCCTCCTCCCCTGGGTTTCTGGAGGAATTCCACTCCCAACTCACCTCCCTCTGCTCCAGATCAACCCCGACAAGGGAAGAGATGAGAATATTGACTCCATGTTTCAGAAAGCTGATTTATTGTTTTATGATATATATTATATTATATTATATTATATTATATTATATTATATTATATTATATTATATTATATTATATTATAATGATATCTTAAAACTATGCTAAACGAATAAAAGAAAGGATTTCATCAGAAGGAAAGGGAAAGGGAAAAGGAAAAGGAAAAAAGGGAAGGGAAAGGAAATTTCAAGGAAAGGAAAGGAAATTTCAAGGAAATTTCAAGGAAAGGAAATTTCAAGGAAAGGAAATTTCAAGGAAAAGAAATTTCAAGGAAAGGAAATTTCAAGGAAATTTCAAGGAAGGGAAAGGAAAGGAAAGGAAAGGAAAGGAAAGGAAAGGAAAGGAAAGGAAAGGAAAGGAAAGGAAAGGAAAGGAAAGGAAAGGAAAGGAAAGGAAAGGAAAGGAAAGGAAAGGAAAGGAAAGGAAAGGAAAGGAAAGGAAAGGAAAGGAAAGGAAAGGAAAGGAAAGGAAAGGAAAGGAAAGGAAAGGAAAGGAAAGGAAAGGAAAGGAAATCTTGTGGCTGCCATTGGACATCAAGTAGAAACAATTTCACATGCTGGGTAAACAGTTCTCCAAATCACATTCCAAAGCAGTCAAACCATTGAGAAGCTGAAGCTTCTCAGGAGAAAAGATCCTAACAAAAAGATTTTTCATAAAATATGTCAGTGACACAGACCTGCTCTTTGCACAGGAGCCACTGAGCCAGGGTGGATTTTCCTGCCTTGCCTCAATGAAGTGGCAGAGGCTGGAAAAGAGCTCTGGAAGGGAATTCTCCACCTCCTGCCCAAGCAGTGGCAGCCACTGTGGGTCGTGTAGGACCACAGGAAGATGGAGGAGCATTAGGGATAAGGGATTTGGTGGAGTTTAGTTGGAGCCTGAGGGCTGGGATTGCAGCACAAATTCCTTTCCTTCCTTTCCACCTTCCCCCCATGATCCTGACCCAAGCCTGGAGCTGGGCTGAGGCTGGAAAAGCCACACAGTGTTGTCACCTCCAGCATCACACAGGGACACGGTGAGGGCTGGACTGGCCCAGGCTGGAGCATGAACCAACAGCCTGGAATTGTGTGAAATTGGAATTCCAGGTGTAATTGGAATTCCAGGTGCAATTCCACAGCACCTGTGCAGACATCCCATTTCCAAGGGGACAAGGAGAAAACCACGAGCAGCTCGTGCCCAGTGACAAACCTGGCTGGGCTGGTGATGCTGGGGAGGTTTATCCATGCACTAATTCATTTTTCCTTTCCCCTTTTCCTTTCCCCTTTTCCTTTCCCCTTTTCCTTTCCCCTTTTCCTTTCCCCTTTTCCTTTCCCCTTTTCCTTTCCCCTTTTCCTTTCCCCTTTTCCTTTCCCCTTTTCCTTTCCCCTTTTCCTTTCCCCTTTTCCTTTCCCCTTTTCCTTTCCCCTTTTCCTTTCCCCTTTTCCTTTCCCCTTTTCCTTTCCCCATTTCCTTTCCCCATTTCCTTTCCCCATTTCCTTTCCCCATTTCCTTTCCCCATTTCCTTTCCCCATTTCCTTTCCCCATTTCCTTTCCCCATTTCCTTTCCCCATTTCCTTTCCCCATTTCCTTTCCCCATTTCCTTTCCCCATTTCCTTTCCCCATTTCCTTTCCCCATTTCCTTTCCCCTTTTCCTTTCCCCTTTTCCTTTCCCCTTTTCCTTTCCCCTTTTCCTTTCCCCTTTTCCTTTCCCCTTTTCCTTTCCCCTTTTCCTTTCCCCTTTTCCTTTCCCCTTTTCCTTTCCCCTTTTCCTTTCCCCCTTTTCCTTTCCCCTTTTCCTTTCCCCTTTTCCTTTCCCCTTTTCCTTTCCCCTTTTCCTTTCCCCTTTTCCTTTCCCCTTTTCCTTTCCCCTTTTCCTTTCCCCTTTTCCTTTCCCCTTTTCCTTTCCCCTTTTCCTTTCCCCTTTTCCTTTCCCCTTTTCCTTTCCCCTTTTCCTTTCCCCTTTTCCTTTCCCCTTTTCCTTTCCCCTTTTCCTTTCCCCTTTTCCTTTCCCCTTTTCCTTTCCCCTTTTCCTTTCCCCTTTTCCTTTCCCCTTTCTTTCCCCATTTTCTTTCCCCTTTTTCTTTCCCCTTTTTCTTTCCCCTTTTTCTTTCCCCTTTTTCTTTCCCCTTTTTCTTTCCCCTTTTTCTTTCCCCTTTTTCTTTCCCCTTTTTCTTTCCTCCTTTTTCTTTCTCAATTTCCCTTCCCCTTTTCCTTTCCCCTTTTCCTTTCCCCTTTTCCTTTCCCCTTTTCCTTTCCCCTTTTCCTTTCCCCTTTTCCTTTCCCCTTTTCCTTTCCCATTTCCTTTCCCCTTTCTCTTTCCCCTTTTTCTTTCCTCCTTTTCTTTCCCCTTTTCCTTTCCCCTTTCTTTTCCTTTCCCCTTTCTTTTCCTTTCCCCTTTCTTTTCCTTTCCCCTTTTCCTTCCTCCTTATTCCCCCCTATTCCCCCCTATTCCCCCCTATTCCCCCCTATTCCCCCCTTATTCTCCCCTTATTCTCCCCTTATTCCCCCCTTTTTTCCCCTTTTCTTTCCCCTGTCTTTCTGCTTTCTTTCCCCTTTTCCCCTCTTCTTTCCCCATCTCTTTCCCTTGTTTTTTCTCCTTTTTTTTCCTTCTTTCCCCCCTTTTTCCCCCCTTTTTTCTTTTTTTTTCCCTTTCCCCCCCCCTTTTTTCCCTTTTCCCCCCTTTTATTCCCATTTTTTTTCCCCTTTTTTTCCCTGCAGGAAGCTGCTGAAATCTACCCTCGTCCTTATGCCTCTGTTTGGCGTTCATTATATTGTTTTCATGGCTATGCCATACACAGACGTGTCAGGGATTCTTTGGCAAGTTCAAATGCACTATGAAATGCTGTTCAACTCTTTCCAGGTACTGCAACTCCGGGAAAAATGGGAATTTTGGTGGGGAAGAGGAGGGAAATGTGGGTGCAAGGCTGCCTTTGGAAGCAGGGCTGGGTTTACAATACACTAGAATTAATCCATGACGGGATTTGAAAATATTTGAGCCTCAAATCTGTTTTCTGCTTGCAAAATGCAGCGAGAAAATGGGAAATTTGTCCAGAAAAAAATGTTCTTTCCAATTCTTCCCAATGCACCCCAGGATCCCGTTGTCCCCCAGGACACTCCGCTGGTTCCTGGTCCACCAGGAGCTCCATCCACAGGGAATTTTCTGTTTCCCTCTCCTTCCCCACATTTCTCACACCCAGCAGGTTTTGAATGTCCCCAATCCCAGAGAGGCGTGGGCAGAAAAAAAGACCCAAATTTCCCTAAATTCCCATTAATTTGTTGTTTCTTCCTCCTTCCAGGGATTTTTTGTTGCCATCATATACTGTTTTTGCAATGGAGAGGTGAGTCATGGACATCTTCATTCCCTCCCTTCCTGGGTTAATTCCACACCCAGGTGGATGCACATCAGCACATCCTCATTTTTCTACAAGAAACAACTTTATTTTGCAGTCCAAGGTCTCTCAAATCCCATAAAAAATTCAAATCTTCTTTTATTTTTCTGGTGGAAAACCCCCAGGTCAGCATGGCAGCAATAAATGAGCTACTGGAAGCAGCTAATGGAGAAAAAATGAGGAATTTTTAATTTCCTAGCACAAGTGCTGCTTAGTGCTGCTTCATTTCAAATTAGGAAGAAAAACGGATTGATAGAGTCAAAAAAAAAAAAATTCCGGATTTTTCTGGGCTCTTTTGACTTTTTAATCTATTTCCAGAAAAATATACTTTATTTTCCTCATTTCCATTAATTCTTCTATTACTGCTAATTAAGAAAGTGGATGGTCCATGGCTGCACCCCGGGGAAGAACTTCCACAGACTGGGATAAAATGAAATTGATGGATTTTAAAGGGAATTTATGACTTAAATTTATGTATTTTAAGGGGAATTTATAACATAAATTCACGGATTTTAAGGGGAAATAAAACTAAAAAAATCACTGCTTGTGTTCTGCAGACAAAACAAGGATAAAATTAAGGGGAATTGACCTCATCCTAAATTTAGCAACCTGCTTTAGACCCAGTCCAAAATTCCCATTCTGGGGAAATTTCTCAGTATTCAGGTGCCTCTCAAGGTGGTTTTCCCACTGACACTTGATTTTTATGGGACATTGAGACAATTCCCACCTGGATGTGCTGCTCTCCATCCCTCAGCCCTTGGGCAGAGCTATCCCACATTTTCAGCCAGATGTTTCCAGCCATTCCAGCTTCCCAGTGTCCAATATTTCACTTGGAAAGGGCAGGTTTACTGTAAAATTATTATTTATTTAATGTGAATTTATTATTTATTTAATGTGAATTTATTCCAATTTTATGGAAGGGACCCATAAGGACCATGAAACTCCAAGTTCTCAGAGGATTTCCCACCCATTCTATTCATGGACACCACATTTTTCTGGCATTTTTCTTCTTCCACTCATGGGGGGTTTTTCCACCTCCTCTTTTTTAAATGCAATTTTTTTTATTATTTATTTAATGTGAATTTCTTATTTATTTAATGTGCATTTATTCCAATTTCATGGAATCACAGAATCTCCCGATTTAGAAGGGACCCATAAGGACCATGAAATTCCAAGTGCCCACAGGGTTTCCCACCCATTCCATCTATGGACACCAGATTTTTCTGGCATTTTTCTTCTCCCATTCATGGGGGTTTTCCCCATCCTTTTCTTTAATGTGAATCTATTATTTTTAATGTGAATTTTTTATTTATTTAATGTGAATTTTTTATTTATTTAATGTGCCCTTTATTCCAATTTATTGGAATCACTGAGTCTCCTGAGTTGGTAGGGACCCATAAGGACCATGAAATTCCAAGTCCCCACAGACTTTCCCACCCATTCTATTTATGGATATCACATTTTTCTGGCATTTTTCTTCTCACACTCATGGGGTTTTTCCCCATCCTTTTCTTTAATGTGAATATATTATTTTTTAATGTGAATTTATTATTTCTTTAATGTGCAATTATTCCAATTTCATGGAATCACAGAATCTCCCGATTTAGAAGGGACCCATAAGGACCATGAAATTCCAAGTCCCCACAGAGTTTCCCACCCATTCTATTTATGGATATCACATTTTTCTGGCATTTTTCTTCTCCCACTCATGGGGGGTTTTTCCCCATCCTTTTCTTTAATGTGAATCTATTATTTTTAATGTGGAATTTATTATTTATTTAATGTGAATTTTTTATTTATTTAATGTGATTTATTCCAATTTATTGGAATCACAGAATCTCCTGATTTAGAAGGGGCCCATAAGGACCGTGAAATTCCAAGTCCCCACAGAGTTTCCCACCCATTCTATTTACGGATATCACATTTTTCTGGCATTTTTCTTCTCCCACTCATGGGGTTTTTGTTTTTCACTCCTTTTTTCCCCTCAGGTCCAAGCAGAAATAAAGAAATCATGGTGCAGGTGACTTTAGCACTTGACTTTAAAAGGAAAGCCCGGAGTGGGAGCACAACCTACAGCTATGGACCAATGGTTTCCCCACACCAGCATCACAAAATGTAGCCACCAGAGGGGCTCTTGCCCTCCACCTCAACACGAGACTGATTCCAGGGACCCTCAACGGCCACAGGAATTTGCCAGGTTATGTGAAAAACGGCTCCATTTCAGAGAATTCCATGCCTTCCTCCGGCCCCCGAGCAGTACAACAAGGATGAGGAGTACCTGAACGGCTCTGGGCTCTACGATGGAGACAGGCCCACGGCCCTGGTGGAAGAGGAGAGAGAGACAGTCATGTGAAGACAGGAGGAGGAAAGGAAAAATTCAGCCAAAGGATGAAAAAAAAAAAAAAAAAAAAACCAAAAAATGGTTCCTGGAGAGCATTTAGTGGGAAAAAACCATCAGGCATGCAGCGGATTCCGAGGGTTTCCATGCAGCTCCTCTGTTCTGTGGAATGAGAGATTAAGTTATTTGGGGAAACAAAAAAACAAAAAAAACCAAAAAAATACAAAAAAAAACACAAAAGTGAGCCACCAGCGTGGCCAGTGGGTGATGCCATCCGTGAATTCCGTGATCCACGTTCTCCTGGTGATGACAGAGCTCTCCAGACCTGCTGGACACCGGAGAGCAGGGCTGCAAAGCCCCTGGGTGCTCCTTGGATCCCGAGGAGGACGGGAGCGTGCCCAGGAAAGCAGGAGGGATGCAGGGAGGGTGCAGGGCCATCGTGTGGGAGGGGACAGGCCACCCTGGGGGGCAGCAGCTTGGGTTGGGTTTGTTCTCTGCCTGTGGATCTGCCTGGTGACACACACAGGGCCGGGAAGGCCCCGCCATCCGTGGGTCAAAGGTTGTGTTGGGTGCCACCATGCCCATGTTCTTCTTCCCTTGGGAATTCTGACTCCTTGGGATAATGCTCCTCTGGGGTGGGGAGGGTTAACAGCTCATGGAGGCAGGCTGGGATTGTCCTCTCCTTTCCCCAGGTCCTGTGGGAAGGGAGGAGCTGGTACGATTTTAGGGTTGGATGTGGTTATCGGCATTGTGCGGCATTCCGCTCTCCCAGAGGGGCAGGTGGAGAGGGAACCACCAAGGGCACGGAATTTGCACATCCCAGAGGGGAGATTGTGGCTGAAATCAGCTCCCAGGGTGGGTAACTCGGCCCTGCCCTTTTGTGGGTGCTCCTGGAAAGCAGCTTCCATCCTTTCTTAAAACTCAGGATGTTCCTCGCTCTGCCCTCTGAATGTCCTGTTCCACAGGGTCCTGGAATTCTGGGATGGTTTGGGTTGGATGGAACCATAAAGGTCACCTTGTTCCACCCTCCTGCCGTGGCAGGGACACCTCCCACTGTCCCAGGGTGCTCCAATCCCTTTCCAGTCTGGCCTTGGACTCTTCCAGGGATGTGGAATCTGTGGATGTGGATCCACAGTTTCTCTGAACAATTAATCCAAACCCTAATTGAGGAGAACAACTCAACCAGCTGTTCTTCTGACAGCTAATTAAGAACTATTTAATTTCTAAGAGCTAATTAACTTCCCCAGAGTCTGAAGGAAGTCAGGAAGAGCAGGTGGGACCCTGACTTTGTGTCCCCCAAACTCGGTGGCCAAAAAGGTTTTTAATTTCAGATTCAGATGTTTCTCAGATTACCTCTGACCAAAGCCCCGTGGAATCCAGGGAAAAATCTCCTCCCTCTGACATGTCCAAGGTTTGGATTCAGACCTGGGGAGGGATGTGGTGGCTGTGAGGTCCTGACAGGAGCTGGAGCTCCTCTCCATCTTCCCAGAATCCCAGAATCTCTGAGGTTGGAAGAGCCCTCCAAGGTGGTCAAGTCCCAGCTGTGCCCAATCCCCACCAGAGCTCTGAGTGCCCACATCCAGAATTCCTTGGAAACCTCCAGGGATGGGGGCTCCAAACCTCCCTGGGCAGCTCCTTCCAGCTCTTTCCATGGGGAAATTCCTGCTGGTGTCCACCCTGAGCCTGCCCTGGCCCAGCCTGAGGCTGTTCCCTCTTGTCCTGAACAGAAATCTTTGACAGCCAATATTTATTCGTGATGTTCTTTTCTTGTTTTGCCTCATCAAAAGAAATCAGACCTCATCATAACCCAGCAAATAAGAGTTATCAAAATATCAACTTTTCAAAAATCAAATCATTTTCCTGCTCTCTTCTTCTACCCCTCCTGATTTTCTGGCTCAAAGATATTTCTAAGTTATAATTTCACTGCTGGAACAAAGCAAAAATACCAAAAAACCCCAAGCAGTGACTCACTCTTTGCTTGTGTTTATTACTCAAGATTGAGAACATTTGACAATCCCTCAGAAATTCAAGGAATCAGCAAAAGCCATAAATTTATTTATAAACAAACATGACCCCCCCTCCTAAAATGCAGCTCTCACTGAAATGAATTCAACACTGGATTATTTAGGATTAACATAAATCAAAGCTCTTTTTAAACGTAGATGAAAATTACAGGCACTAGGGCTGTGCAGGGGGAAGAAATATTTTTTAAAATGCTTTGAATTGCAAATCATAGATAGATTTTTCTTTCCTGGATGTTTCTGTGCGTCAGCAGCATCCATGTGAAAACTGGGATAATGCTGGCACCAGAACAGAGGGAAAACTGCCACCAAGGTCCAGCAGGACCTGTTTGTCACAGTGTGTTCCCATCATTCCTGGGGTGATCCCAAACTCCTGATTCCTGGGGTGATCCCAAACTCCTGACTGAGTGTGTGGATCAGGATTATCTGGAGATCCAGGGTCATCCCTCCTGGATTTTAGTGAGGAAGAACCAGAGCTGGGATGTCTGGAAAGAGAGAAGAAGCCCTGATTTTGGGTTGGGATTGGCTCTGGAAGGACAAATGGAATGATCCTGTTGGAGCTTGGCCAGAGCCTTTGGACCTTTCCTCCATCTCCAGGAGTTCAGGACGTTTCCCAAGGAGTTTGTCCCCATCCAAAGCTCTGAGTCCCCCTGGGATGACAGTTCCTCCCCTGTGGGATTTTCCTGTGGAAACACAGCCCCAAAGGCCATGGGAAACAGAAACCCTGGGGGGGAGGATTCATTGGTCCAGGATTCACCCCACTGCCCTCCACAAATCCTGCAGGAATGACAGGGCTTGTGCCCATCCTGGTCCAGATCCAACTGGGGATTGTGGAGCAGATTGGAGCTGGGGTGTTGCTGTGTTTGTGGGGTGCCCCGTAGCAGGAAGGAATGATGGATCTGACTCTGTGCTCTCAGAAGGCTAATTTATTATTTTATAATACTATAATAGATTAAAGAATACTAAACTATACTAAAGAATAGAGAAAAGACAGAATGCTAAAATGATAATAATGAAAACTCGTGATTCTTTCCAGAGCCCAACACAGCTTGGCCCTGATTGGCCAAAGAATCAAAACAATTCACATGAAACCAATCAAACAATCACCTGTGGGTAAACAATGTCCAAACACATTCCAAAGCAGCAAAACACAGCAGAAACAAATCAGATAATTATTGTTTTCCTTTTTCTCTGAGGCCTTCTCAGCTTCTCAGGAGAAGAAATCTTGGGCAAAGAGATTTTTCCAGAAAATATGAATGTGACAGGGTGTAGCAAACGTGGCAGGGAGTCGTTGTCATGGAATTGTTGTCATGGAATCATCCCAGAATGAGCTGGGCTGGAAAGGACCTCCAAGCCCATCTCATTCCATGGGCAGGGACACCTTCCACTATCCCAGGTTGCTCCAAGCCCTGTCCACCTTGGAAAACAGGGGAAGAAATTTTCCCAAGTTCACTTCTTGGAGGAG
>JANCRA010000226.1:0-41674 GCA_024362935.1 Setophaga petechia | reverse complement strand
TAATTGGAGTTTTACCTTCTCATCTTCTCACATCCCAAAATCTGCCCCCAGAGAGGCATTTCCAGGGCTGGAAATCAGCTGAGGGATTGGCAAGGCCAGGAATGAATGGGAAAGTTCTGGAAAACTCACCCAGTTAATCAGGAGTTACTCCAATAAATCTGAATTCTTTCCATGCAGACAGATCTGACCTGGGTAAATTAGTGCCTAATTAGGATGTCTCCTAATTGGAGGAATAATAAGAGAGGCAAAAGGGGGGAAGGTGGGGTGTGACAAAGTCAGTGCAACTTCCTCTCCCTCTTCATCCTCACTGCCACTTTCCTTATTTTTTTTTCACTGGAAAAATTGGTAAATTAGAACAAACTCAGCTTGAGAACATGGAATTCTGACCCATTTCTCCTGGGTCTCACAGAGAAACTTCTCTCTTTCACTGGAGCAATGGTTTTCCTGGCACATTAACTAAGGAATGCAATGGAATTTAATTATTTCCTCAGACTGGGGTGTACAAAAGCAGAGGTGCTGGCACAGTTTGGGTTGAAATCCTGATCCCAAGAAAATCAGCACCAAGGTGTCTGTTGATTTCCATGGAGTGGCCTTCACCCATAAATTCTGAAGAGCAAAAAGGGGAATTATTCAAATAAATTCCCTGTTCCCAAAACCTTGATTGGCACTGGGATACCAGGATGTCTTTGTCCTTTAGATCCAGAATCCAGCAGGATCCCTGACATTCAGAGGCAGGAGAAAGTCTGAGGGGAAACTTCTCCTAAAATTCTTCATCTTCTCTTGGTATCAGCTTCCCCATGTGGAGATTCAGGATGTGGGAGACACCTGGCTGGAAATACCTGGAATTGAAATGTTTGGGATGGAGGGATCAGCCTGGTTTCCAAAATGCCCAGAGCTGCATCCTCTGAAATAGGGATACAAAATCCACTGGAAAAGCAGCTTAAGCCCAGCTTAACTGAAGGTGGCCCAAGCAGGTGCCTGGAGAGGAGACAAAACCATGAGAAGCAGCATCAATTTAAAGCAGAGCCAGACTAAAGACAGAGCTGAGCTTTTCTTGCCAGACCAATCTTTTACCTCATTCTCTACCTAAACAAATCCTTCTTCCTTTGAGAGCTGCAGGAAAGGAGCAATCAGAGAATCCCAGGATGGGTTTAGGTTGGAAAGGAGCTTTAAAACAACCCAATTCCAGTTCCATGGAATTATCCCAGGTTCTCCAAGCCCTGCCCCACAAGGCCTTGGACAAAAAGCCATTTGTTTTTAAAGGTGGGATCTTTGGAAGGCCAGGCTGGATGAGGTGGAGCTGGTGGGAACAGGAGTTGGTGGGGGGAGAAGAGGAAGGACAGGCACAGCCGAGCACCAAACCCATCCCACATTCCCAATCCTTGGCTGAGCTCTTCCCATCGGGATCCATGAGGAGACAAAGCTGCTGCTGAATCCCTTTGCAGCTTCAGGGTGACCCAGCCCTGGTGGTGACCACAAATCACAGGGTCTGGGCTTTGGGAAATGGGGTTTTTCCAGGATATTGGCTCCTTTTTCCACTCGGAGCAGGAGGGAGAGGAGCAGGGGGGTGTTTGTCCCTCTGCAACTCTGAGGTGGGTTTCAAGACCTTGTTCCCCTCCACAAGAGGGACAAACCCCAAAAAACTACAGGATAAAAGTGTGATTATTCCAGGGGCTTTGCCACGTGTGTGTGTCTCCAGGCAGGAATTTGGTTTACATTCCTCCAATTCTGCTTTCTGCATGGACCAAAGTAACGAGCGGGAAAAGGCAAACCACAGGTGTATGTAAAAGGGGAATTCCAATAAAAAAGAAACCTTTATTGATTCTCATGGAATCTTTCTGCCGTGTCCTTTCCTGTCTCTTGGACTCAGAACCTCAAAAATCCCGTTGGGAATGCTTGGATTGGGTGTGGGTTCATTATTCCTCTGGGTTCATGAGGAAGGAGCTCCATGGGATCCTCCAGTTCATTAAGGACACAGAAAGGTTGGAACCACCTTCTCTGGGAATCCTTCAGGAAAATCTCACACTGGGTGGCTTCAAAACATCCTCAGGCTTGTGATTTTTTCAGGAGCACTGGGAACAACCCTGGCCAGCTCCCATCTGTTTTTTCCAGGAGTTCTGGAGATGTAATTCCACTGCTGGCATCCTTATCCCTGGGCCTGGGCTTGGCTCCTTCCATCAGAGAATCCCAGAAGGGTTTGGGCTGGAAGGGATGACCCAGTGCCACCCCCTGCCACGGACAGGGACACCTCCCACTATCCCAGGCTGCTCCCAACCCTGTCCAACCCGGATACAGAAGGGCTCCAATCTCACTGAAATAAAAATTCACCACCAAACCGGGCCTGGTGAAGTTGTGGATTCTGGAGCCACTTTGTTTTGGGATGGCTGATCCAGGAGGGAAGGGCTGCAGGAGCAGGGAATTCCAGGGAGGGTTTGATGGCACTGAGCAGCCAAAGCAGAGGGAATGACATCCATGGAGCACTGCCTCAGTTTCCCTGGGATTGTATTTCACATTTACGGGAGGAGCAGCCTCTGCTCGTGCCCTGTTCCAGCCTCCTCCCTGTGTGGGGCAGAGCTCCAGGGGATCCTCGAGGTGCCCCCAATCCCAGAGGATATCCAGGATATCAAAATGCAGGGCTCTGTGCTGTGGGACATTTGGCCAGTTCAGCTTTTCCCACTGTTTGCTGTTCGTTCCTCCATTTCTCCTGAATTCTCCAGCTGGGATTTAGGGCCACGCTCAGGGAGATTGTCGGGATCATTGGTTTGTCAGAGTGACCCCGAGAAAAGTTCCAGAGTCTCTTTTCCCAGCCCGGCGCTTAAAGAAGGAGTCAGAGCTCTTCATTTCTTGGTCTCAAGGTTGTTTATTAATTCTTATCTAAAAATTTTTCTTTCTGCCCAGAGATCTGCTCAGCAGGGCAGCCACAGGCACTCTGCCTGCCCCGGGGTGGTGTTGTGTCTTTATAGTAGCAAACTACCTGTGCAATGTTTACAATTACTGTCCAATGCCCATCACCTGTGTTAGACAGTGAGCTTCTACTCTAAACCAATCTGTGGGTGCCAACACCACCACAGAATATGGAGGCCAAGAAGAAGAAGGAGAAAGGCTGGACACACCCAGTTCCCTCCATCTTGCCTCCTGAACCCCCCTGTACCAAAATCCCAAAATGCATAATTCACCCTGTGATAACTTCACTAATATTCTACTTAAACTCTTGTGGCTTGCTGGTGTTCATCTAAGGTTGGTGATTTGCTCCACGGGCCATAATCAAACCCACAGGGGCATTTTGGGCTCTGTGCCAGGGTCCCTGAGCCCCCTGGCAGGGTCTGGGCTGCTCAGCACAGCCAGAGGGATGTGCTGGGTCCTGACAGGAGATGCTGTGCAGAGTTTTATCCAGAGAAACTTAAGGAAAATTATGTGGGAAAGGCTCAGTCTCAACGTGAGGTGAAGGAAAGGCTCAGATTTACTGAACTGAGCCTTCCAAGAAATTGTTTTCCCCAGGGCTGGTTCATGGAAGTGGGTCTGGAGTGATCCCACTGTGATCCAATACAACCAGGGCTGGGAGAAGGGCTTGAACTAAATAAGGGAAGATTCAGACTGGATAAAAGGGTTTTAACAAAATAAGGGAAAATTCTGACTGGATAAAAGGGTTTTTAACTAAATAAGGGAAGATTCAGACTGGGTAAAAGGTGTTTTAACAAAATAAGGAAAGATTCAGACTGGATAAAAGGCTTTTTTACTAAATAAGGGAAGATTCAGACTGGATAAAAGGGTTTTAACAAAATAAAGGAAGATTCAGACTGGATAAAAGGGTTTTAACTAAATAAGGGAAGATTCAGACTGTATAAAAGGTGTTTTAACTAAATAAGGGAAGATTCAGACTGGATAAAAGGTGTTTTTACTAAATAAGGGAAGATTCAGACTGGACAAAAGATGTTTTTACAAAATAAGGGAAGATTCAGACTGGATGAAAGGTGTTTTAACAAAATAAGGGAAAATTCAGACTGGATAAAAGGGTTTTTAACTAAATAAGGAAAGATTCAGACTGGATAAAAGATGTTTTAACTAAATAAGGGAAGATTCAGACTGGATGAAAGGTGTTTTTTAACAAAATAAGGGAAAATTCAGACTGGATAAAAGGGTTTTTAACTAAATAAGGAAAGATTCAGACTGGATAAAAGGTGTTTTTAACTAAATAAAGGATGATTCAAACTGGATAAAAGGAAGATAATTTTAAGATGAAGCTGGAGAAGGCCTGGGATGGAATTCCCAGAGAAGCTGTGGCTGCCCATGGATCCCAGGTTGTGTCCAAGGCCAGGTTGGACATAAACCATGGATAATTTTCCCCCTGAGAAACAGGAATTTCAGTTTGAAACAAGGGTTTCAAACAGATTTTCAGCAGCTCCAAACCTCTGCAGCTCTCTCTCGAAGAACAAAACCTTTGGAAAACATTTTCCATCTCTCTTGGCTCCAGGGAATGCCACAAGGATTAACAAGTAATATCAGCCCTGCTGAAGGGCCTTCATCTGCTCCTGGAAAAGAGGGAACATCCAGGCAGCCCCTGGAAAAGAAGGAACATCCAGGCAGCCAAACTCGGAGCAAGAAAACGAAATTCAATCCAAACAAAATCTGTTTGGAATCAGCAGCCCTCGGAGAGGGGAAGGGCCGAGGTGTGCCAAAGTGCTGACACACAGCTGGGCCCCACAGGCAGCCCTGCCCAGGATTCCTGCAGGAATCCTGCTGGAGCAGGGGTGGGGAATGGATCCCTGGAGCAGCAGGTGGATCACAAAGCGTGTTCTGAGCTGGTTTGGGTGGGAGGGATGAGGGGCTTCAGCCAGGGGTGAATTGAGGCCGTGGGTGCAGCCAACCAGGCCATTCCATGAGCTCATCCCTAAATTCCAGCACCCAAACAGCTCCTGCAATATCCCTTGGATGTATTTGATCCTGTCTGGGAGATGGCAAAGCAGCAAAATCACCGTGGTAAAGGAGGAACCTGGAATTTTTATTTTGAGAGGCTCTGTTTGACCTGGAGCTCCCATTTCCAGTGGATGCAGTTCCTGTGGGTTTGGGGAGGATATGAGAGGGATGGAGAACATTTCCTATGAGGGAGAGTTGGGAATGCTCAGCTGGAGAGGAGAAGCTTTGGAGTGACCTCATTGTGCCCTTCCAGGACCTGAAGGAGCCACCAGAAAGATGGAGAGAGAAAATTTCCAAGGGATGGAGGGACAGGACACAGGGGATGGCTTCAAACTGGAAGGGAGTAGTTTGAGATGGGATCTTGGGAAGGAATCCTTCCCTGGGAACGTGGGGAGGGCCTGGCACAGGCTCCCAGAGAAGCTGCAGCTGCCCCTTGAGGACCAGAAATTGGATTTTGAAGGAAATCCCCCCTCCCTGGGAACAACCACAGGACTCCAGAAGCAGAATCCTGAATTTTCCAGAATTCTCTTGGAAAAGCTGCAGTGAATTCAGAGGAACCAGCAAGGCCTGAAGGGCAGCAAGAGTTATTTGAGGGAGTGACTGGCGGGGAAAAGCTGAAGGGAAAGAAGACACGAGACCAATCCCGAGGGATCCATCCTGTCCAAAACAATTCTTGTTGTTTGTTATTGTGCACATTCCCTTTGTCAGCTCCTATCTGCCAGCAGGATCCAAAGGAAAAACAACTTTGGTGCATTCTGAATCATTTTCCTTGACAAAAACAGCTGAGGGATGTGGGGAACGGAGTCTTGAGTGTCAGGCAAAAAATAAAATTCCAATGTTAAACAGCTGGAATGCTGCCAAGGAAATGTTGAAAATCCCTTTTTTCCCCAATCCCACTGTTAATCCCAACGATGTTTGGAGGTTTTGACTTCTCTTGGATTTGGGTTTGCCCTGCCTTGTCCATTCATCCTCCCTCCAACACCTTTCCTGACCTTGGTGTGGGATTGGGGTAAAGAAATTTCCATAAATCTCTGTGTGCATCCAAGATCTTGAGAAATGGGAGCCCTGGGGAGGGTCCCGAAACACGAGGGGGTTTTATGAGATGGGAAAATTGCAAAAAAGGATTGGTTCAGAAAAAAGGACTTGGGATTTTTGCAGTCAAAACTGGAACGTGCTGAAAATCCAGGATGATTGCCAATAAAGGTTTGTTTCCAATAATTTCATGGAGCACTATAAAAATCAGGATTTTTTTTATTATTATTATTTTTATTTTATTATTATTATTATTATTATTATTATTATTATTATTATTATTATTATTCCTTTAAGTTTGATATCAAGGTCTTCATGCCTCTAAAATATTGAAATTCTGGGGTTGTCAGCTCTGGAATTGCCTCCTGGATTTTAATCAGACTGGATTCTCTTATTGTCCCCAAACCCAACAAAATGGAGGCATAGGGGGACACTGAGGGACAGTGACATCACTGAGGTGAAATTTGGGAATTAAATGATCCCATTCCTTTTAAATCCCACAAATCCACAGGAGGCTGTTTGGAGAATTTTATTACAGAGATAAAACTGGCTTTTATTCTCTGCCCAGACAACTCTTTTACAACAGGTAATAAACAACCTTATTTTTTATCTTTTGATTGGATTATCCTCTGGATCAAATCCAATTCCATGGGCAGCTCCCGTCTCCAAACATCTCTGATTAGTTTATGCTGTCTGAAATTATTCATTTCCTCAATAAATTCCTTTCCCCTTGTAAATTCCTTATATTTAATACATCTCCAGCTCCACTGGGCCTGTACAGGGCAGGAGAAGCTTTTCCATCTCCAGAATCAGGAGATTCCATGGAATCTCTCTCTGCACCAAAGTGAGGAGGTTTTGTCCTCATTCTCAGGGCTTTGGACACCCAAAAAAATTCCAGCCAGCTCCAAATATTTCCCTTTGTGCTTTTCCCTGTCCTTGCCATGTTTATATCCAGCCCAATCCACAGGGGAGATTCCCAAGAACCTGGAAGAGATTAAAGGCCCAAATCCATATAAAATCCTACAGAAATTGATGTTTTGGACTCCTGAATTTTCCCTGGAAAATGTTACTGGTGGCATTTTCCAAATTCCCTTTCTCCTCATCACACCAACTTCCCAAGGTGTTTATGGGAGGACCAGCTGCTCTTATGGGAGTATCTGCTGGAATTTACAAAATTTATAAAATTTTATAAATTTATAATTTATAAAATTATAAAATTATAAAATTTATAAAATTTGGCTCTTTTCCCTGTCCTTGCCATGTTTATATCCAGCCCAATCCACAGGGGAGATTCCCAAGAACCTGGAAGAGATTAAAGGCCCAAATCCATATAAAATCCTACAGAAATTGATGTTTTCCACTCCTGAATTTTCCCTGGAAAATGTTACTGGTGGCATTTTCCAAATTCCCTTTCTCCTCATCACACCAGCTTCCCAAGGTGTTTATGGGAGCACCAGCTGCTCTTATGGGAATATCTGCTGGAATTTATAAAATTAGAGGGTTTATAAAATGGAATTTATAAAATTAGACTCTGATTTCAGATGTCCCGTCCTGTTTGTAGTTGTATATAAACTGCCAGAACCAACATCCACCTGGATACCTTCAACAGGTGAATTAAACCCAATCCATGTTTATTTTGTTCTCTCTTCCCAGGCAGAGATTGAACCCTAGAAAATTCCCTTGAATCAGAGGGAATTAGAGGTTAAAGATCCTTTGTTCCCTGAAAATCCGGGAGATTCCTGGTGCCACCACCCAGGGAAAAACCCCAGAGACCAGGAGTGAACCTGGCCACAGCAGAAGGGTGGGAATCTCCACATCTCCAGAGTGGGAAAGACATGGATCTGTTGGAGAAGGCCCAGAGGAGGCCACGGATTGCCCCAAGGGTGGAAACTGCTCTGGAGCCAGGCTGGGAGAGCTGGGAATGTTCCCCTGGAGAAGGGAGGGATCCAGGGAGAGCTCAGAGCCCCTGGCAGGGCCTGGAGGGGCTCCAGGAGAGCTGGAGAGGGACTGGGGACAAGGGATGGAGGGACAGGACACAGGGAATGGCTCCCACTGCCAGAGGGCAGGGATGGATGGGAGATTGGGAATTGGGAATTCCTGGCTGGGATGGAATTCCCAGAGCAGCTGGGGCTGCCCCTGGATCCCTGGCAGTGCCCAAGGCCAGGTTGGAGCACCCTGGGACAGTGGGAGGTGTCCCTGCCATGGAATGATCCTAATGAACCCTTCCGACCCAAATTACTCTGGGATGTTGGGATATTCCCTTCATATTCTGGATGTTGCAATATTCAGAGTGTGACCACTCTTATAATCCAAAATTTCTGATTTTCTCAGCAAAACTTTCCACAACCAGCCCATGGAAAAGCTCTGGAAGAGCAGAGCAGGTTCAGCACTCCTGCAGGAAGCTCATCAACATCCCAGCTGACCCCAGCCAGGAATAACACTCTGATTTGTCCCAAAAGAGGGAAAATTCTAGTTCCCATTCCATTCTAAAATATTTCCTGGCCAAAACAAAGAGAAGAAACTCCAGGGCTCTGCACAGTTGGGGAGCTGTCAAAAAAACTAAAAAGAAAAATATTCCAAGGCAATTAAAAGCCAGCTAATGATAATTTGCTTGTATCACTAAGCAAACCCTGCTGAGCTCCGGGGATAATATTCCAGGAGAAGCCAGGGAGTGGGGATGTGAAGAGATTCCCTTTCCTTTGTCTGAAGCTCCTGAATTTTTCATTACTCTGCAGGAGGAGAGATCCCAGGGACGTGTCCCTGACTTCACCTTGCCTGTCACCATTCCTTCATTGGGAAGCAAAGGAAAAGGGGACGTTTCTCCAGCATGGTCTGGATCCCACTGGGATGGATCCTGGGATTTGAATTTTGAATTTTCCCTTCAGACAGACCCAGGAAGGAGGAAGGTCTGCCTTCCCTAGAGCCAGAGGGTCCCAGGTGTATCAGGAATCTCCATCCCTCTTCATCCTCTCCCTGAGTGTGTCATATCCACATCCCTGGACTGATAACCATGGATTGATATCCCTGGATTGATATCCATGGGTTGATATCGATGGATTGATGTCCACGGATTGATATCCATTGATTGATAACCATGAATTGATATATCCATGCATTGATATCTATGGATTGATATCCCTGGATTGATAACCATGGGTTGATATTGATGGATTGATATCCATGGATTGATATCCATTGACTGATATTCATGAATTGATATGTAGGGATTGATATCCCCAGATTAATATCCCTGGACTGATAACCATGGATTGATATCCCTGGATTGATATCCATGGGTTGATATCAATGGATTGTTGTCCATGGATTGATATCCATTGACTGATATTCATGGATTGATATGTGTGGATTGATATGTATGGATTGATATCCCCAGATTAATATCCCTGGACTGATAACCATGGATTGATATCCCTGGATTGATATCCATGGGTTGATATCAATGGATTGATGTCCACGGATTGATATCCATGGATTGATATCCATTGACTGATATTCATGGATTGATATGTATGGATTGATATCCCAGGATTAATATCCCTGGACTGATAACCATGGATTGATATCCCTAGATTGATATCCATGGGTTGATATCGATGGATTCATGTCCATGGATTGATATCCCTGGATTGATAACCATGAATTGATATATCCATGCATTAATGTCTATGGATTGATATCCGTGGACTGATATCCATGAATTGATATCCCTAGATTGATATCCATGGGTTGATATCAATGGATTCATGTCCATGGATTGATATCCATTGATTGATATCCATTGACTGATATTGATGGATTGATATGTATGGATTGATATCCATGGAATAATATCCCTGGATTGATACCCCTGGATTAATATCCCTCAATTGATGATGTCTATGGATTGATATCCCTGGATTGATATCCATGGGTTGATATCGATGGATTCATGTCCATGGATTGATATCCCTGGATTGATATCCATTGACTGATATCCCTGGACTGATATCCATGGATTGATATGTATGGATTGATACCCCCGGATTAATATCCCTGGATTGATATCCCTGGATTAATATCCCTGGATTGATATCCCTGGATTAATATCCCTGGATTGATAACCATGGATTGATATCCCTGGATTGATATCCGTGGACTGATATACCTGGATTGACATTTATAGATTGAAATCCATTGTTTGATATCCCTAGATTGATATCCATGGATTGATATCTCTGGATTGATATCCCTGGATTGATACCTCTGGATTGATATCCCTGGAGTGATATCTCTGGATTGATATCCCTGAGTTGATATCTATGGATTGATATCCATGAATTGACATCTCTGAGTTGATATCCCTGAGTTGATATCTATGGATTGATATCTATGGATTGATATCCCTGATTTGCTACCCATGGATTGATATCAATGTGTCGACTTTTTTGCTTCTTTTCTGCCAAGGTCAGGATTAAATGTGTGAGATGGAATTTCTTGTTGGGACTCAGATGTTTATCAGTTCTTATCTCCGTCCCAGTCTCACAAACCCTGAGTTCTGCAGCACTTCACTCCAACAAACTAAAAATGGAGCCCCATCTCTCTCTCTGCAAGGCCTTTGAGGGATCAACTCTCCAATTAAGAAATCACACCGAAATTATTTTCACTTTTAACCCAATAACCAACCACCCATGGCTGCAATGGGGACTTTTTATCCAATTACACAAAACCACCCAAACCCATGGAGGAGGAGGAGGAGGAGGAGGAGGAGGAGGAGAAGGAGAAGGAGAAGGAGAAGGAGAAGGAGAAGGAGAAGGAGAAGGAGAAGGAGAAGGAGAAGGAGAAGGAGAAGGAGAAGGAGAAAGAAGAAGAAGAAGAAGAAGAAGAAGAAGAAGAAGAAGAAGAAGAAGAAGAAGAAGAAGAAGAAGAAGAAGAAGAAGAAGCCGCCTCCACCCCAAAACCTCCACCTTGCTCTATATCCATTATTGTATTCTAAACCCTCAAACTCTGAGTTTTCCACCCTGTGATCTCACACACTTCTATCCAAACTCCACACCCACAATCCCAGTTCTGTCATTCCATTCTGGAAGCTTCTCCACGGCCTCAGGTCAATGCAGTGTCCTCTTGGGGGTCAGTGCCTGGCAGCACAGAAATCTGAAATTCTCAGCAGCCAGGGCTCCAACATCCATGGATTGATATCCCAGCTCCAGGGCAGCTCTTCCACCTCAGCCCATCTATTCCCCCCACAGTTGGTTCTTCCCAGCAGGAAAATATTGGTTTTCAGTGGAATAATTGTCCTTTTTTTTTGTTTTCCCTGTCCTGAGGCTCCAGGCAGAGTCAGGATCCTCCATGTTCTCCCCACGAGCTGTGAAATCAGGGAAAACAGACACCCCTGTTCCCAGGAATGCTGAGCTCCTGCAGCACCACTGACAACCCAAGGATTTTAATTAGGAATGGGATAATTAATAACCACCAGTTTTTCCACTGACAAGCCTTAACTCCAACAACTCCTGCAAATCCATGAATTTCCACTCCTCCTAAATTTGGCTTTCCAGGGCCCCTTCCATGGCCACAAATTCCATGAAGCCCCACCAGGCACGTTCCCTGATTTAATCTGGAGATTAACTAGGCTCAGCCCTTGGCCTGAGCTCAAATTTAATCCCCCTCAGCTCTTGGTGTGCTGCTTCTCTGACAGTTCCCTCTGGAGGAGCTGCCAGAGGCTGGAGAAGCAGCAGCTCTCCCTAAAAACATTTGTTCCACCCCCGGCACGGAGCGCCCAGCGGGAATCCCGGGATGTGAGACCAGCAGCCAGCCCTGGATCCTCCCTCTCCATGGAAAAACAGCATCCAGACAAAAGGGAACGGCTCCCAAGGAGGAGCAGGGCTCTAATGCACTCACCGAGTAATTACAGTGACAAAGCTGTGCCCCGAGCTGGGAATTCTCCTCCCTGGAATAACGAGGAAAGCGGATCCGGGGCCTTTTTTGTGGATCTTCACTGCTCCCTCTCCGTGTGGGCTTTGGGACCTGGCCAGAGTTCTCCAAAGGAAAGAAACCACATCCAGGAAAATCCCTCTCACTTCTTCATGCAGATCCCAAAAAGCACAACCTCCAGGACAAGGGAAAAGGGCACAAAGAGGGAATTGTGAGGGTCCCTTTGGAATTTCGTCTCCAGAGTCGTCACCCCCCTCAGTTTTCAATTTTTTTCCTTTGCAAATCTCACACAGATTAATTTCCTCCCCTTGGGTGATGCTCTAAGCATCCCTCTGGGTTGATGGTCACCATTTGGGAAGCAGAGTGTTGCCAATCCAGGGAGAATAATTCCTCTCCCTTAAATCCCCTCTGGACTCACCATCCCTGGGGATTGCCATTCCCCATGGAATGCTAAAATAACACATTGAGGTGAAGAGATCTTGTGACACAATTGTAAATCCTCTCCAGAGAGTAATTCAGGGTGGGAATCAGAGAATCCTGGAATTTTTCTGTTGGGAAGGACCCCAAAACCCATCCCATTCCATGGGCAGGGACACCTCCCACTGTCCCAGGCTGCTCCAAGTGTCCAGCCTGGCCTTGGGCACTTCCAGGGATCTGGGGACAGCCACAGCTGCTCTGGGAATTCCATCCCAGGGCCTGAAACCCTTCTGGGATGATTCCATGATCCAAACAGGGCCTCCCAGTAGGGCCCCAGCTGCTCCCTCAGCCCTTCCACTCATGGAATTTCATCCCAGGTCCATTTTTAGGGAGCCAGCCATGGATCACTGCTCTGGATCCACAGCTTGTGCTGTGAGGGTCAGGTCAGCCAGTGCCAGGAATCTCCATTCCTGGGAAAGTGGGAAAAGTGGGAAAAGGGGGAAAAGTGGGAAAAGTGGGAAAAGTGGGAAAAGTGTTCTTTCCTGCCTTTTTTCACCATTTTCTGCCTGACTGGATTTGCCGGATCCCTTTCCAGGACCCCTCAGCAAAGCCAGGCCCACTTAAGCTCAGCTCTAATTTAAGCAGGGATGATCTTTCCAGCTCTTTCCAGCCTGGATCCCAGCACACTCCAGCCCTCCCTCTGGCTCTCTCCTTGTTCCCTTTCCCTCCTTTTCCCAGCGTTCTCCACAGAAAGGATGGAACATCAGCTCCTCCCCTGTTTACAGCTCCACTGACTCCACTCCACGCTTCTCCCTGGCAAAACCGACACCATTCCATGGAAAAAAAAATAAAATAAAAATAAAAATAAAAATAAACAAACCCTCAGTCCAGCATGTTCTTCTGAACGGGACAAAAAGTCCAAACGCTGTCCTTGGAGGCAGAGGAGCACAAACACACAGCAGAGGAGGTCAGTGCTGATCCTGGAGTTCCCCCTCCTGCTCCTCAAGAGCAGCATTGTCCTCGAACCCACTGGGGCACGAGCTGGGATCAGCTGGGAGGAATCAGAGGCAGGAAAAGCTGCTCAGAGTTCCCACAGAGCTCCTGAGGCTCCAGAGCTCAGCTCGTGCTCCAGCCCAGGAGCGCAGGATGTTTCATTCCTGACTCTTTGTTATAGACACGTTACAATATTGGCTTTTTGCAAATATTGACATGGATTCTATGTGTGGGATGTTAAAGTAACTTTGCTATAAAGTTTTTATTTCTCTTGTTAGTTAAGCTTGGACACAGCAGCGAAATAGCTGCTATGTGTTATAGATAAATATTGTAATATTGGTTTTTTGCAAATATTGAAATGGATTCTGTGTGTGTAATGTTAAAGTACCTTTGTTATAAGATAAAGTTTTTATTTCTCTTGTTAATTAAGCTTGGACACAGCAGTGAAATAGCTGATATGTGTTATAGCTACATATTGTAATATTGGCTTTTCACAAATATTGAAATGGATTCTCTATGTGTGGTGTTAAAGGAGCTTTGTTATAAAGATACAGTTTTTAATTCTGTTGTTGATTAAGCTCAGTGAAATAGCTGATATAAGTGTGTGTTATAGATACACATTATAATATTGGCTTTTCACGAATATTAAAATGGATTTTATATGTATTAAAGGAACTTTGGGGTATTAAAGGAACTTTGTTACAAAGATACCTGTTGTTAGTTAAGCTTGGACATAGCAGTGAAATTGCTGCTATGTGTTATAGATACATATTATAACATTGGCTTTTTGCAAATATTGAAATGGATTCTGTATGTGGGATGTTAAAGTACCTTTGCTATAAGATAAAATTTTTATTTCTCTTGTTAATTAAGCTTAGACATAGCAGTGAAATTGCTGATGTATGTTATAGATACATATTGTAATATTGGCTTTTTGCAAATATTGACATGGATTCTATATGTGTGTTTATAACAAAAGCTGTATGTATACTTTTGTTATAAAGATACAGTTTTTATTTCTCTTGTTAATTAAGCTTGGACATAGCAGTGAAATAGCTGCTATGTGTTATAGATGCACATTGTAATATTGGTTTTATGCAAATATTGGAATGGATTCTGTATGTGTAATGTTAAAGTACCTTTGTTATAAGATAAAGTTTTTATTTCTCTTGTTAATTAAGCTTGGACACAGCAGTGAAATAGCTGATATGTGTTATAGCTACATATTGTAATATTGGCTTTTCACAAATATTGAAATGGATTCTCTATGTGTGGTGTTAAAGGAGCTTTGTTATAAAGATACAGTTTTTAATTCTGTTGTTGATTAAGCTCAGTGAAATAGCTGATATAAGTGTGTGTTATAGATACACATTATAATATTGCTTTTTGCAAATATTGAAATGGATTCTATATGTGGAGTGTTAAAGTAACTTTGCTATAAGATAAAGTTTTTATTTCTCTTGTTAAATAAGCTTAGACATAGCAGTGAAATTGCTGATATATGTTATAGATACATATTGTAATATTGGCTTTTCACAAATATTGACATGGATTCTATATGTGTGCTTATAACAAAAGCTGTATGTATATCTTTTTTTATAAAGATACAGTTTTTATTTATCTTGTTAATTAAGCTTGGACATAGCAGCGAAATAGCTGCTATGTGTTATAGATACATACTGTAATATTGATTTTTTGCAAATATTGACATGGATTCTGTATGTGTGATGTTAAAGTACCTTTGCTATAAGATAAAATTTTTATTTCTCTTGTTGATTAAGCTTAGACATAGCAGTGAAATTGCTGATATGTGTTATAGATACATATTGTAATATTGGCTTTTTGCAAATATTGAAATGGATTCTGTGTCTGTGGTGTTAAAGTAGTTTTGCTATAAAGATATCGTTTTAATTTCTCTTGTTAATTGAGCTCAGACATAACAGTGAAATAGCTGATATGTGTTACAGATACATATCATAACATTAGCTTTTTGCAAATATTTAAATGGATTTTATGTGTGGTGTTAAAGCAGCTTTGTTATAAAGATATCGTTTTTAATTCTGTTGTTGATTAAGCTCAGTGAAATAGCTGATATAAGTATGGGTTATAGATACACATTATAATATTGGCTTTTCACGAATATTAAAATGGATTTTATATGTGGGGTATTAAAGGAACTTTGTTACAAAGATACCTGTTGTTAGTTAAACTTGGACATAGCAGTGAAATTGCTGATATATGTTATAGATACATATTATAACATTGGCTTTTTGCAAATACTGAAATGGGTTCTGTATATGTGATGTTAAAGTAGCTTTGCTATAAGATAAAGTTTTTATTTCTCTTGTTAGTTAAGCTTGGACATAGCAGTGAAATTGCTGATATATGTTATAGATACATATTGTAATATTGGCTTTTTGCAGATATTGACATGGATTCTATATGTGGGATATTAAAGTAACTTTGCTATAAGATACAGTTTTTATTTCTCTTGTTAGTTAAGCTTAGACATAGCAGTGAAATTGCTGATATATGTTATAGATACACATTGTAATACTGGCTTTTCACAAATATTGAAATGGATTCTATATGTGTGGTGTTAAAGTAGTTTTGTAATAAAGATACAGTTTTTAATTCTGTTGCTGATTAAGCTCAGTGAAATAGCTGATATAAGTATGGGTTATAGATACACATTATAATATTGGCTTTTCACAAATACTGACATGGATTTTATATGTGGGGTATTAAAGGAACTTTGTTATAAAGATACCTGTTGTTAGTTAAGCTTGGACACAGCAGTGAAATAGCTGATATATGTTATAGATACATATTGTAATATTGGCTTTTTGCAAATATTGAAATGGATTCTGTGTGTGTAATGTTAAAGTACCTTTGCTATAAAATAAAGTTTTTATTTCTCTTGTTAATTAAGCTTGGACATAGCAGTGAAATAGCTGATATGTGTTATAGACACACATTATAATATTGGCTTTTTGCAAATATTGACATGGATTCTCTATGTGTGGTGTTAAAGTAGCTTTGTTATAAAGATATCGTTTTTAATTCTGTTGTTGATTAAGCTCAGTGAAATAGCTGATATAAGTATGTGTTATAGATACATACAATAATATTGTCTTTTCACGAATATTAAAATGCATTTTATTTATGTGGTGTTAAAGTAGCTTTGTTATAAATATATAGTTTGTATTTCTGCAGTTAATTAAGCTCAGTGAAATGGCTGATAAGTCAGCTTGTGTTAAAATGCCTGCTAAAATGTTAGAATGTTTTAAATGTTAAAATCAGCATGTTTGTGTTAAAATGCCTGCTGGGATGGATGACACCCAGTGCTCACAGGATGAGCACACCTGGACAGGTCTGCCAACCATCAGCACTCACTCTCTGGAGGCAGCGTGGGCCAAACCCCAAAAACTGGAGGGGATAAAAAAGGACTAAACCCAAGGAGTGTCCATGCTCTAAAAAGGTGAACCCAAGAAGAAGCCAGGCTGAACAATTATTGGAACATATAAATTAGTTTGGGGGGAGTTTGCTATGCAGAAGGGTCTATGAATATGCAAAGGGCTGATGTAATTAAAAGGTAATTAAGGGCTACCCCCAAAGATAACAGGGTGCTCTTGGCTGATGCCATAACAACCTTTGCTCTGTGGTCTGTGTCTCCCATTGTCCTTCATTAAATTTTTTCCATTTTTTTTTTCCACGGGGGTGTTTTCCACACTCAGCATTCCTGGGAGCATTTCCCAGCCCTGACCCTGTGGGGACACTCCCAAACCTGCCCTGGGCCTCTTTCCCTCTTTCCCAGTTATGCCCAGCCTGGCACAGCATTCCCAATCCTACTTCTCTCCATTTGGGATGTCTCCAGTGAGTCCTGCTCCGTGCTGGTGGCTCCCAGCTGCCCAGGGACACTCAGATCCCTGGAGGTGGCACTCGGTGACACGGATCCGTGGTGGCCTTGGCAGTGCTGGGCTCAGTGGTCTCAGAGATCTTTTCCACCCTCGGTGATTCCACGGCCTCTCCTTGCCCCCAGCACAATTCCCGGTGTGGGATGGGAGCACCCAGAGCTCCCAGCAGCACCCAAGGGTCTGGATGGATCCAAGCAGGAGCTGTGGGACACAGGAGCTGCTCTGGAGCACCGAGGAGAGTCCTTGGCCAAGCCCACAGAGTCAGGGAGCATCCCAGCTTTCCTTCAGGAGCTGCATTCCCACCTTTTTCTTCAGTTCCTGCATTCCCACCTTTCCTTCACCTCCTGCATTCCCAGCTTTCCTTCAGGAGTTGCTTTCCCACCTTTCCTTCACCTCCTGCATTCCCACCTTTCCTTCACGAGCTGCTTTCCCACCTTTCCTTCACCTCCTGCATTCCCACCTTTTTCTTCAGCTCCTGCATTCCCAACTTTTCCTTCAGGAAATGCTTTCCCACCTTTCCTTCAGCTCCTGCATTCCCATCTTTTACTTCAGCTCCTGCATTCCCACCTTTCCTTCACCTCCTGCATTCCTACCTTTTCCTTCAGCTCCTGCTTTCCCAGCTTTCCTTCAGGAGCTGCATTCCCACCTTTTTTTTCAGCTCCTGCATTCCCACCTTTCCTTCACCTCCTGCATTCCCACCTTTCTTTTAGTTCCTGCTTTCCCACCTTTCCTTCACCTCCTGCATTCCCACCTTTTCCTTCAGGAGCTGCATTCCCACCTTTCCTTCACCTCCTGCATTCCCACCTATTCCTTCAGCTCCTGCATTCCCACCTTTCCTTTACCCTCTGCATTCCCACCTTTTCCTTCAGTTCCTGCATTCCCACCTTTTCCTTCAGGAGCTGCTTTCCCACCTTTCCTTCACCCCCTGCATTCCCACCTTCAGGTGCAACTCAAATTCATGGAACTCAAATTCATGGAATTTCCTTCAGGTGCAACTCAAATTCATGGAACATGGTTCCTGTGTTGAGCAGGAACAGGATGGAAACTGGAAGTTTTCCATGGGCAGAGTCAAGAGCTGGGATCCTGGTTTATAAAAAAAGGAGATTTGAAACAGAAAGAAAGGGGTGCAATCCAAGAACTCAGCCTAAAACTATCCCTGGATTTATTTAACTGCAAAATCTTGGAATAGCTCAGTATTGGAATCTGTTCCTGGATCATTCCCAGATAAAAGGACTGGGAATAGGCAAAGGCCAAGACAGACTCGTGGAATCATTTGGGATGGAAAACAAAGCCCCACTCCCTTTATCCCCTTTTTATGCATCCAGAGGAAAATCCTTGGAGATGTCAGAGGCTGGGGCCAGCTGCTGTTCCTGTGAGGAATTTCACAGATCCCAGGATTTACACCAGAATAACAACGGGGTTTGTTTGCATCCAGGGATTTCTTTATTTCCCTATTTCTGTCCCATCTGGGAGTGGGAAGGTGGGAGGGAATTCCTGGGCTGGTTTTAAAGGAGGCTCTGTGGAGGCTTTTGGAATTCCCACTCCTCTGGAAAAGAAAACAGACTGAAAATTCCCTCCAAATATTCCAACAAACAAACAAGCAAACAAACAGAGGTTGGTTTTTGGGAGCAAACAATTCTGGAATGAAGGGAATGAGGTCTCAACCCCGGTCCCAGTTTGGTTTTGTGGGATTTTTTTAGGAGAATGGAATATCCAGACTGGGAAAGGAGCAGCTCAGTTTTCAGGGGGCATTTTGGCTGGGGGAAATGGACAAGGAGGAGTTGGAGGAATTTCACCCAGGATTTGGGAAGGGAGGATTGGACCAGAAAAATCAGGGAATGTCCTGAGCTGGAAGGACCCACAAGGATCATCCCCCCACCCCTGTCCCCAACAATCCCACCCTGAGCTTTGGGGCATTGTCCAAACCCTCCCGGAGTTTGGGAATTCCAATGTGCCATTCCCTGGGGAGCCTGTTCAGTGCCTCTGGGGAAAGAACTTTTTCCTGATATCCAACCTAAAAATTCCAAAGAATAAAGGCCCACAATTCCCAAAACCTTACAACTACACAGCTAAAAATCCAGACTTACAATTCTCAAAAATCCTACAAATACACAACTAAAAATCTGGAATTGCAATTCCCAAAACCCTAAACATCCAGTATTACCATTCCCAAAACCCTACAGCTATACAACTAAAAACCCAGAATTGTAATTCCCAAAAACCTACAGATACACAACTAAAAATCCAGAATTGCAGTTCTCAAAAACCTACAGATACACAACTAAAAATCCAGAATTACCGTTCTCAAAACCCTACAATTACACAACTAAAAATCCAGAATTGCAGTTCTCAAAAACCCTACAATTACACAACTAAAAATCCAGAATTGCCATTTCCAAAAACTCTAAAAATATAAAACTAAAAGTCCAGAATTGCAATTCTCAAAACCCTAAAAATCCAGAATTATAATTCCCAAAAACCTCAAAATACACAACTAAAAATCCAGAACTGCAGTTCTCAAAAACCCTACAACTACAAAACTAAAAATCCAGAACTGCAATTCCTAAAAACTCTAAAAATATAAAACTAGAAATCCAGAACTGCAATTCCCAAAACCCTAAAAATCCAGAATTACAATACCCAAAAACCCTACAACTATACAACTAAAAATCCAGAATTGCAATTCCCAAAAACCTACAGATACACAACTAAAAATCCAGAATTGTAATTCCCAAAAACCTACAGATATAGAACTAAAAATCCAGAATTACTGTTCTCAAAAACCTACAAATACACAACTAAAAATCCAGAATTGGAATTCCCAAAAACCCTACAACTACACAGCTAAAAATCCAGAATTACAATTCCCAAAAACCCTACAACTACACAGCTAAAATCCAGAACTGCAATTCCCAAAACCTCTGAAAATATAAAACTAAAAATCTAGAATTGCAATTCCCAAAAACCCTACAACTACACAGCTGAAATCCAGAACTGCAATTCCTAAAAACTCTAAAAATCTAAAACTAAAAGTCCAGAACTGCAATTCTCAAAACCCTAAAAATCCAGAATTGCAATTCCCCAAAACCCTACAAATACACAACTAAAAATCCGGAATTGCAATTCCCAAAGCCCTAAAAATCCAGAATTACAATTCCCAAAAACCCTACTAGTACACAAGTAAAAATCCAGAATTCAGGGAATGTGGAGGCTTCCTGTGCCTCTTCCCAGTAGCACAAATTAAGGAAAGAGTGGGAAAGGAAGGAATTTCCAGGGATTTGGAAACTTGGGGGTTTTTTCTTTTCCCTCACCCTAAATTTGGTGGGAAATGGAACAGAAATCCTTGGCTCTGCTGCTGCTCTGGCCAGTTTAGGGTTTTTTTTTTTAATATGAAACCCAAATCCAATTTTTGCCTCCTTCCCTGGGCTTTCCAGAAGAAATCCCAGCCCTGCTCTGTCCCAGGAATGGAAACCTCTGGGTTACAGGTAAATGTGAGGAACCTCTGTCCCAGATCTGCTCCAGGCAGAGCAATCCCAGACCCCTCCAACATCCCCTGCTCCAGGCTCCAGCCATCCTGGTGTCCCTAACTGGGCTCCCTCCAGTGTTTCCATGGATTTCCTCTCCTGGGAAGCCCCAAACTGGGCAGTGCTGGTCCATAACCCCCCCCCATTCTTTTCCATAAATCCCTTTTCCACCTCACAACAGAGCTGTGGCATTGAGGACCCCAAATAATGGAATTACTCCTTCCAATCCTTTTCCTCAGCACTTTTCCATGATTTATTCCTCAGTAATTCCTTCCTTTGTCTTCTTTCCCTTTTCCAAGCCCTGCCTTGCACTTTTCCCTCTCCCCAAGTCCCTCATCTGTGTTCCATGGGCAACAACCCTTGGAAATCCTGTAGTTCCACTGCCTGGCTCCAACATCCCCTGCTCCAGGCTCCAGCCATCCTGGTGTCCCTAACTGGGCTCCCTCCAGTGTTTCCATGGATTTCCTCTCCTGGGAAGCCCCAAACTGGGCAGTGCTGGTCCATAATCCCCCCCATTCTTTTCCATAAATCCCTTTTCCACCTCACAACAGAGCTGTGGCATTGGGGATCCCAAAAAATGGAATTACTCCTTCCAATCCTTTTCCTCAGCACTTTTCCATGATTTATTCCTCAGTAATTCCTTTGTCTTCTTTCCCTTTTCCAAGCCCTGCCTTGCACTTTTCCCTCTCCCCAATCCCTCATCTGTGTTCCATGTGCAACAGCCCTTGGAAATCCTGCAGTTCCACTGCCTGGCTCCTAAAATATTGAAGGATGGAGCGAGGGCAGCCAGCTGGAAATCCTCTCAAGCGTTGGAGTGTTGAAACCAGCTCATTCCTTGCTCCAGACCGGGATTTTCCTCTTTATCCCTGCTTTTACTGCTCCCTGCTCCCAGATGAGATTTTTTTGGGATGCCCTGCACAGAAAGGGCACTTGGACCTTCCCAGGAATATCCATCCATGGATCCAAACCCAGCTGCCTCTCAGATCTCCAGCTGGTGGTGGCAGGGCCATAAAAGTGCCTCTAAAAGGGGCCGTTTTTATGGGATTCCTTTGGGAATTCCCTCGAGGTGTCCTGGGATTCATCCCCACACGGAACACACCCGGGGGTTTGTTCCCAGCGCCCCGGCCAGATGGGACACACATTTGGGGAATCCAGATTGAAGAGCTCCATGGAATTCCTTTGTTTGTTTTCTTCCCAGAGTGGAGAGATAATTTAATAACCCAGCCCTTAATTAGTACCACAATTAATGAGATTTAGGAGCTGCAGCATGAGGACGTTCCCTGGAGCTCCTACAATCCCTTTCAAGTCCCGTTGCTTCATCCCGGCCTTGGAAATTCCCAGGGCTCTGCTCCCCGAGCTGCACAAAGCCTCTGGAGCAGGTCCTGCCCATCCCAGGCTGGAATTTGGCACTCCTGGGTTTATTTTCCATCAGGGGGAAGAGCCTGGAGTGGAGGTGTGGGTACAGACACAACTGGGACAGCAAGGTGCCTGGAAAAATCCTTCCTGGACTTCTCCTGGAATCTTGGAGGGGCACATCCAGCTCAGAGCAGGACAGAGAGACCCCGAGCTGGGACAGGGCAGAGCTTCTATGGGGAATCCCAGTGGGACTGGAATTTAATTCAGTTGAATTCCCAGTGGAATTTAATCCACATTTCCCACAATTTCCATCCCAAGAGCGTGCGCTGGGTTGGAGCAGCCAGGCTTTGGGAGTGAGGGAAAATCCCCAGGCAGGGACAGCTCCCACCATCCCAGGTTGGTCAGAATTCCATCCAGCCTGGCCTTGGGCACTGCCAGGGATCCAGGGGCAGCCACAGCTGCTCTGGGGACCTGTGCCAGCACCTCCCCACCCTCCCAGCCAGGAATTCCTTCCCAATGTCCCATCCAACCCCACTGGTTTTCAGTTTGAATCCTCTCCTCCTCATCCTGGCGTTCCAGGTGCTTGGGAAAAGTCCCTCTCCATCTTTCTCCCTTCTCCCTTCTCCTCATATCTCCCTTCAGGTTCTGAAAGGCAGCAAAAAAGAATTTTGGAATGGTTTGGGCTGGAAAAGACCTCAGAGCCCACCCAGTGCCACCCTGCCATGGCAGGGACACCTCCCACTGTCCCAGGCTGCTCCAGCCTGGCCTTGGGCACTGCCAGGGATGGGACAGCCCCAATCCTCTGGGAAATCCATCCCAGTGTTTTAGCACCCTCATTGGAAACCTTCTTCATTATCTCCAATTAAATCCCCCCTCTTTAATTTAACCCCTCCACCCCCTCTCCTTTCCTTGTCCTCTCTGTTCTTCAGCCCCTGATACAAAAGGCCACAGAAATTCCATCTTTTCCAGGCCCATTTGGATATTTAAATGACCTGATCTTATTTTAACTCCTGCTACCTTTGTATGGACACCAGAAGTGATCCCTGGAATCCTGCTGGAATTCAAGAGATCCCTTATTGCCTATTAAATTGAATTCCAGGGGTCTGGTTTTGATATAAAATGAGATAAATCCTGGTCCCTCCTGCCTCATTTGCTCCAGAGTCTCTCCAATCCCTGCATTAATTCCTTTAAAACAGGTGGCATAAACTCAGTTAGAGTTTATCTAATTCCACACCCCTGGGATTGAGCACAAAATCTGGTTTAGTCCTTCCAGAGCTGCTCCAAAAACCTCCCACCCCTCCTAAAACAGAACCAGGGGGAGCCCAGTTGGATTTACTGGGAAAGGAAAACAATTCCACACGGCTCCAATGAAACTGTCAAAATCCAGGGGAGGATTAAATAAAGGGAACCTCATGTTCTGCCCCAAAACCTCCCAGCACCACCAGCAGCAGAGGGAGCTGGGAATGGTTTTTCCTCCCTGCTGGATCCTCTTTGATGCTCCTGGGAGTCACCAGCATGGAAAGCTGCTGGAAAGCTCAGTGCCTGCTGCAGATGGGAAACCAGAGCCCTTCCAGCTGGAGCTGGAAATCTGGGAGAGCCAGGGATTGTCACAAATGGTGTTTGCCACTCCTGAGTGCCCTGGGATTATTCCCTGCTGCTGCTTCATCACTGCAGACCAGGCACGATGGGTTTGGGAGGCAGCAATTTTGGGAATTTCCTTCTGTGAGGGGTAATTTAAATCTATTTATAGGATCAGGGTGTCTGGTGCAGCCAGGATCACATCTCCAGAAAAAGGAGTCTGCTTTTCCCTGCAGAAAAGAGAAAAGCACACTCCCTTATCTCCTTATTCCTTCCCTTATCTCCTCTGCCTCAGGATTTGTATTTTCCCCCTATTCCCCTAATTAAAATATTAGGGATTGGGAATTCCAGCTCAGCTGCCTTTCTCTGTCAGAGATGTTTTTCCCTCCTGTGACGTTGTTTGGATCACTGGGACACTGAGACACTGCAAAAGGGTGTCCAGAGGGGTTGGGAAATCTCCATTCCTGGAGGTTTTCCCACTGGAAAACCCTGGGCTGGCCCTGCACAGAGCAGGAGCTTGGATTCCAGAGCTCCTTCCTGCAGCTCTTTCCATGATTCCATGATTCCATGATCCTTCTGCCCTTCCTTTGTGGCTGCTGCCCTGGAGCTCCTTCCTCTGAGGCACACAGGGATATTTAAATGTCCTTCAAAGCCCAGGATATTCTCCCAAAGCCTCCGTTCAGTGCAGCATCCATAAGAAATCCACAACTGGGATGACTCAGCAGCCACGGGGAAATATTGAATGGGGAAATATTGAATGGGGAAATATTGAATTGGGAAGTATTGAATTGGGAAATATTGAATTGTCAGATCATGGAATTCCAGAAGGGTTTGGATTGGAAGAAACCTTAAGGATCATCCAGTGCCACCCCTGCCATGGGCAGGGTCATCTCCCACTGTCCCAGGGTGCTCCAGCCTGGCCTTGGGCACTGCCAGGGATCCAGGGGCAGCCACAGCTGCTCTGGGAATTCCATCCCAGCCAGGAATTCCCAATTCCCAATCTCCCACCCATCCCTGCCCTCTGGCAGTGGGAGCCATTCCCTGTGTCCTGTCCCTCCATCCCTTGTCCCCAGTCCCTCTCCAGCTCTCCTGGAGCCCCTCCAGGCCCTGCCAGGGGCTCTGAGCTCTCCCTGGAGCTTCTCCTCTCCAAACTCCTCTGTCAAACTTTAAAAATTCTCTATAAATTCATTTCTCACAGACGGGCATGAAATGACATGAAATCTTGGAATGGTTTGGGTTGGAAGGAACCTCAAGGATCATCCAGTGCCACCCCTGCCGTGGCAGGGACACCTCCCACTGTCCCAGGTGCTCCAAGCCCTGTCCAGCCTGGACCTGGAAACTGCCAGGGATCCAGGGGCAGCCACAGCTGCTCTGGGAATTCTATTCAAGGGCCTCCCCACCCTCACAGGAACAATTCCCAATTCCCAATCTCCCACCCATCCCTGCCCTCTGGCACTGGGAGCCATTCCCTGTGTCCTGTCCCTCCATCCCTTGTCCCCAGTCCCTCTCCAGCTCTCCTGGAGCCCCTCCAGGCCCTGCCAGGGGCTCCAAAGTCTCTCTCCTCCAGGCTGGAATGCTCCTGGGTGGGATTCACCTGCAGCTCCAGCCTCTCCCACTCTGCATCCCAGTGGAACAAAGGCAGAGCAGCTGCTGGGTGGTCCCTCCTGCAGGATCCCAGGGGTGGAAAAGCTGCTGAGCTTTGGGAAAGCAGAGCCTGCAGGAAGCTGCTGAGGCCTCTGTGGTGAGCACACACACGGCAGCTGGATGAGATTTATTCCAGCGGTGGGAATGATTAGGATCAGGGGGAAAAAAACCACACAGCTCACACGACTTCTTCAAGGAGGAGGGAAGGACCAGCACAGCACAGCCCCTGCAGAATTCCAGGGAAAACTGCAGAATTCCAGGCACCTTTCTCCCAGGGGTAAGGAAGCTGAAGTGCAGGTGACAGGAAGGATTGGATTGCAGCTCTCCAACCTCTCCCTCACACCTGGGCCTGGAGATCCAAATCTCAGCAAAATCCCAAATTCCAAAATGGCCCCAAAATGCACGGCCGGGCACAGGGTCTGTCCCTGGGATCAGTTCTGCTCCATTTGCATCTTGCAGTTCATTGTCCCATCCCAGCTTTAGCCCAGGCAGTCCCACCCTGCTTGTTTTTCTCTCTCCAGCCCACGGGGTTTGTGCTCTGGGGCTGAGATTTGGATCATTTGTCCTTGGTGCCCAGCTGGAGCAGGAATTGTTTTGTCTCCCTGCTCTGTGCACAGAGCTCAGCATGCCCTGATGTGAAGCTCAGACCCACACACTGAAGCAGCACAGAATCTGAAAATATAAAAGCTAAAACCTGAAGCATCACCATAACTCCCCGGATTTATTTCTTTTTTTTTTTTTTTTTTTTTTTTTTTTTGTCTTTCTCCTGTGCTCCCTGTCTTCCCTCCATCATCCATCCCTGCTTCCCCATCCAGCTGGAAAATGAGAGGAGCCCGTTTGGTTTAGGGATTTGCCATCAGTGTCACATCATGGGACAGCTGGGAATGCCACGGAGGGAGAGGGCACATCCCAAAATTCCCTCCTCGTTCATTTCCCTCCGCCTGGGAGCCACCCATGTGGATTTTAAGGCTCTGCTCTGTGAGCTCTCAGGCCCCCATTCCGTAGGAATGTTGTTCCCTCTCACAAAGGGAAATAATTGAAACCGAGGAGAGGAGCAAAAAAAAAAAAAACAAAAAAAAAAAGGGGAAGGAAAAAAAAAAGGGAAGAAAGACTGGAGGGAGAGCTACGGAGTCTCCCAGGGATTCTCTGGAAAACAGGCAGCCCCCTCCGGGCTTGGATTGCATCCCGGCCTCGGGAGCAGGGCTGGGAGGCTGCCACCCAACAGGACAGCGGGCTGGGAAGGGCCTGCAGAGCTTTGCTCTGGAATTCCAGGCGCATCCCGAGCCACGGGGACGGGAAAGCCTCGGGATGAGGGGCATGAAAGGCAGGAAAAGCAGGAGAGGTGGGGAATTGTGCCTGGAGGAGGCTCTGAGTCCTTATCAAAGCCGGCACAGCCTCGGTGCCTCGTTAACATAAAATTTGCATATTCATATATTCATTAACGTCTCCAGCCAATCAGCAGCCTGTGCTGGTGCTGATGCAGTGCAGGGAAACCCTTGGGCTGCTCAGGAGCTCCAACATCCTGCCTGGAGCCCATGGACACGGGATGGTGTCAGATACCCCATATCCCTTATCCCATCCTCCATATCCCACATCCCACATCCCAATCCCATATCCCTTACCCCATACTCCATATATCCCATATTCCATATATCCCATATCCCATACCCCATATCCCATATCCAATATGTCATATCCCATATGTCATATCCCATATCTAATATCCCATACCCCATATATCCCATATATCCTATATATCCCATATATCCCATATATCCCATATATCCCATACCCCATATATCCCATATATCCCATATATCCCATATATCCCATACCCCATATATCCCATATATCCTATATATCCCATATATCCCATATATCCCATATATGCCATATCCCATACTCCATATCCCATACCCCATACCCCATATATCCCATATCCTATATCCCATATCCCATATCCCATATCCCATATATCCCATATATCCCATGTATCCCATATATCCCATATATCCCATATATTCCATATATCCCATATATCCCATATACCCCATATATCCCATATCCCATACTCCATACCCCAAGGTGACCACTTTGGGACAACAATCCCAGCTTTAATTCCAGTTTGGAGGATCCTTGGAGCTCTTGATGGATTCTGTCAGCTCTCCCATCCTCTCCAAACAGCAGAATTGCTGCAAACCCCGCTCTGCTCTCAGTGTCAGTGATAAATATCCCATATATCCCATACCCTATATCCCATATCTTCTATCCCATACCCCATATGCCATATATCCCACACCCCATATCCCATATCCCAATCCCATATCCCATACCCCATATTCCATATCCCATATCCCATACCCTATATCCCACATCCCATATCCCATATCCCATATCCCATATCTAATATCCCATACCCCATATATCCCATATATCCCATATATCCCATACCCGATATCCCATACCCCAAGGTGACCACTTTGGGACAACAATCCCAGCTTTAATTCCAGCTTGGAGGATCCTTGGAGCTCTTGATGGATTCTGTCAGCTCTCCCATCCTCTCCAAACAGCAGAATTGCTGCAAGCCCCGCTCTGCTCTCAGTGTCAGTGATAAACATCCCATATATCCCATACCTTATATCCCATATCTTCTATCCCATATCCCATATGCCATATCCCATATCCCATACCCCATATCCCATATCCCACATCCTAATCCCATATCCCTTACCCCATACTCCATATATCCCATATTCCATATATCCCATATCCCATATCCCATACTCCATATCCCATACCCCATACCCCATGTCCCATATATCCCATATATCCCATATATCCCATATATCCCATATATCCCATACCCCATACCCCATACCCCAAGGTGACCACTTTGGGACAACAATCCCAGCTTTAATTCCAGTTTGGAGGATCCTTGGAGCTCTTGATGGATTCTGTCAGCTCTCCCATCCTCTCCAAACAGGAGAATTGCTGCAAACCCCGCTCTGCTCTCAGTGTCAGTGATAAACATCCCCCATTCCTGATAATCCTTTATCTGGAGAAGATGGATACCCCAGCCAAGGAAAGCTGGGCCATTTATTTGAGGATTTAGTCTCTTTCCTCATGGACAACCTGTCAGAGCATCCAAACACCTCCCAGCCCATCTGTTATCCCGGGAATAATGAGGAGAGCAGGATTCACAGCCACAGAGGGATTTTTTTATTGCCACTTCAGGGAATTATCCAGCATTTATCCTGTTTTGTCTGGAATTATTGACATCTCCCGTCAGCCCTGCCCTTGCTGTGAGTGATCTGGGATTTTCAGGCTCTGATGAGATTCCAGGGATTGTCCATTAAATCCTAGCAGCCAATTAAGGCTCTGTCCTGCCAGGATTGAGAAAATATTGGGGGGGGAAATATTTGGATTTGAATTTTTTGGTTACCCCAAATTGAGATTGTTGTGATTTGAAGGTTTTCTACCACACTGAGATTTTTTAATCCTAGAATCCTGGAATGGTTTGGGTGGGAAGGGATCCTAAGGATCATCCCATCCTATTCCACCCCCTTCACACCTTCCAGACATTTCTGAGCCCCGTCCAGCCTGGCCTTGGGCACTTCCAGGGATCCAGGGGCAGCTCCATCTGCTCTGGGCAGTGCCAGGGCCTCCCCACCCTCACCCCCATTTCATGGAAAGGAGGAGGTGAAATCCCAAATCCCAAATTTTTGTGTCCAGATTCTTCCTGGAAAGATTTTTTTGGTCAGAGTCCCCGTTCCCTTCCATGAGAAACGTTCCCTAAAATTGTGGATTTTTTCTGTTCCCTCTCCACGGAGTTGGCTCATTTCCAGCCTAAATGTTCTTCTAAGGGTTTCTGCCTCCAAATTCCAGTTCTGCCTCCCTTTGGATCACGGCCTTGTCCTTAGGATCAGCTGTTTGCTCCCATGGATTTCCCAGCACGATTTCTCCATCAGCCCATGTGGGAATATCGAGGGAGTTTTGCTCCTTTTTGGATCTGGTGACCCTCAGGGAGGTGTTTTCCCTACTCCAGAACTTGATGGAGACCACCAGAACTCTTGGATGACCACCTAGAAGCAATCCAGCCCCCTGGCAGTGGGAATTCCTTCCAGGCATGGAATGCAGGAGCCATAAATATTTTTACAGCTCCAAACATTGAGCAACTCCAACGGGAAGAGCCCGCGGGATCTCCTGAGCAGACCCAAACAAGTGGAAAATCAACTTCTTAGGGGAAAAAATGTCAAAGGAAGGGATGGGAGAGCTGAGCCTGGAAAAACAGATCCCAAAAAAACATGGAAGAGTCAGGGCAGAGCACACCAAGACATCACAGGGAGGGAAGGAGCTTTTCCAACACGGGATGTTCCCTATCCCATGGAAGTAATGGCTCTGTGTGAAATCATCCCATCAGTTCCTGGAAACTGGATTTTTTCCAATCTCCACAGATTCAAAGCATTAATTTTGGAGAGTCTTTGTTTTTTCTTTGTTTTTCCTGGTGAGGGCACCTTGGAATGCATCCATGTAAGGGATGCTCCAACACCCATCGGCACCCAGCCCTTGGCCCAGGAATTCTTGGCCCTCCTGCCTCTCCCATTGGGAATTCTAGGTTTCCCATCTGCTCCACAAGACTTTTCCCTGCCCCAGGAATCTTGGAAACCAAACCTAAACTCCAGGAAAATGGTGGCGTTTCATCCTTGCAGCGATTCCCTCATTTTTAGCAGGAATGAGAGCAGCAGTTCCTGGGATTGTCTGGAGCAGGAATCACCTCGTAGCCAGAGAGCTGTGGACAGCTGGCTTGTCTGTTTGCTATTAATCCCTGATTTTGTGTTTTCCCCGGAAGGGTGGGGACAGGAATGCTGTGTTTACCAGCCCTGCTCACCTCCCACATTCCCCACGCTTCCCAAGGCAGTCAAATCCCTCCATCAGGTGCCCGTTCCCGTTTTCCAGACCCTCAGCAGGGAAGGAATCACCTCAGACCCTCTGAGTGGCACCTTGGGCACACCCAGCTGGTGCCATCTCTGGTGTTCCCAGACCAGGGAGATCCTGGATGTGCCCCCATTCCAACAGGAGTGGTGTGGGATGGAGAAGATTCCAGGAGCTGCCTCCCTCCTTCCCATAGCTCCAGTGCCTGGAGCCTCCCTGGATTCATGAGGAAAGATGAGCTCATGAGAAAATCCATGTCAAGCTCCATAGCCTGGGATCCTTTGCCAGAGGGTGGGATGGAGGTGCTGCCCCTGTGGGATGAGGGAGAGGAACAAAGGTTGGGAATTGTTGGCCGCTCTCCCTTTCCCTCGGTGTTCGCGGAGAATTCCGCTCCTTCCGGCCGGGGACGCGCAAAGGGTGCGGGGTGTCGGTGACACCCTCACCCCTCCCGGCTCTGGGTTCATCCCAACCCTTCCACACCCACCGGAGCGAGGTCAGGGAGCCCTCAGGGAGCAGGGGGTTCACACAGCGGTCAGGAGAACATTCCGAGGGCAGCCGGCTGCTCCGGGTGTGCTAAAGCAGGGAATCGTGGAATCATTGGGGTTGGGAAGGTCCACCAGGATCCTGGACTCCAACTCCTGACTGCTCCAGGGAATCGTGGAATCATTGGGGTTGGGAAACCCTCCAAGATCATGGACTCCAACTCCTGACTGATCCAGGGAATCGTGGAATCATTGGGGTTGGGAAACCCTCCAAGATCCTAGACTCCAACTCCCGGCTGCTCCAGGTGTGCTAAAGCAGGGAATCATGGAATCATTGGGGTTGAGAAAGCCCTCCAAGATCCTGGACTCCAACTCCTGGCTGCTCCAGGCAGGCTAAAAGCAGGGAATCATGGAATCATTGGGGTTGGGAAACCCTCCATGATGCTGGATTCCAACTCCCTGCTGCTTCAGGCGTGCTAAAGCAGGGAATCGTGGAATCATTGGAGTTGGGAAAACCCTCCAAGATCATGGACTCCAACTCCTGACTGATCCAGGGAATCGTGGAATCATTGGGGTTGGGAAAACCCTCCAAGTCATGGACTCCAACTCCTGACTGCTCCAGGTGTGATAAACCAGGGAATCGTGGAATCATTTGGGTTGGGAAACCCTCCATGATCCTGGACTCCAACTCTCGGCTGCTCTGGGCAGGCTAAAGCAGGGAATCGTGGAATCATTGGGGTTGGGAAACCCTCCAAGATCATGGACTCCCACTCCTGACTGATCCAGGGAATTGTGGAATCATTGGGGTTGGGAAAACCCTCCAAGTCATGGACTCCAACTCCTGACTGCTCCAGGTGTGATAAACCAGGGAATCGTGGAATCATTTGGGTTGGGAAACCCTCCATGATCCTGGACTCCAACTCCCGGCTGCTCCAGGTGTGCTAAACCAGGGAATCATGGGATCATTGGGGTTGGGAAAACCCTCCAAGATCCTGGACTCCCACTCCTGACTGATCCAGGGAATCGTGGAATCATTGGGGTTGGGAAAACCCTCCAAGATCATGGACTCTAATTCCTGGCTGCTCCAGGCATGCTAAAGCAGGGAATTGTGGAATCATTGGGATTGGGAAGGCCCTCAAAGATGCTGGACTCCAACTCCCGGCTGCTCCGGGTGTGCTAAAGCAGGGAATCGTGGGATCATTGGGGTTGGGAAACCCTCCAAGATCCTGGTCTCCCACTCCTGACTGATCCAGGGAATTGTGGAATCATTGGGGTTGGGAAAGCCCTCCAAGATCCTGGACTCCAACACCCAGCTGCTCCGGGTGTGCTAAAGCAGGGAGTCATGGAATCATTGGGGTTGGGAAGGTCCACCAAGATCATGGACTCCAACTCCTGACTGCTCCAGGTGTGCTAAACCAGGGAATCATGGAACCATTGGGGTTGGGAAAGCCCTTCGAGATTTCCTCTAATTCCCGGCTGCTCCGGGCGTGCTAAAGCAGGGAATCATGGGATCATTGGGGTTGGGAAACCCTCCAAGATCCTGGACTCCAGCTCCTGACTGATCCAGGGAATCATGGAATCATTGGGGCTGGGAAACCCTCCAAGATCATGGACTCCAACTCCCAACTGCTCCAGGCATGCTAAAGCAGGGAATCCTGGGATCATTGGGGTTGGGAAACCCTCCAAGATCCTGGACTCCAACTTCCGACTTCTCTGGGCAGGCTAAAGCAGGGAAATGTGGGATCATTGGGGTTGGGAAACCCTCCAAGATCATGGACTCCAACCCTTCCCCAGCCCTGGGGCCACCACTGAATGCTGTCCCCAAGTGCCACATCCACACAGCTTTTAAATCCCTCCAGGGATGGGGCTCCACTGTTGGAATTCAGGACTTCCCTCTGGCTGTCCTGGAGTGCCAGGACCCCTGCCAGGGGGCTCAGAGACCCTGGCACAGAGCCCAGGACCCCTGTGGGATTATGACCCATGGAGCAAATTACCAACCTTCTATGAAGATCTGCAAGCCACGAAAGTCTAAGTAGAATAATAATTAGTTTGTCACGGGGTGAAAAAATAGATTTTTGGGGATCCAGGGGGCAAGACGGAGGAATCTGGCCGTGTCCAGCCTTTCTCCTTCTTCTTCTGGGCCTCCATCTCCTGCTGTGATGGTGGCACTTTTGGATTGGCTTAGAGTAGAAGCTCACTGTCTAACACAGGTGATGGGTATTGGGAAGGAATTGTAAATATTGTACATGGAGATTTTAGTATAAAAAGATAACTCTGCCCCGGGGCAGGCAGTGCCTCTGTCTGTTCTCCTGAACGGATCTCAGCTGGCCAGGAGAAAGAATTTCATAGATAAGGAACAATAAACAACCTTGAGCATGAGAAATTAAGAGTTCTGACTCCTTCTTTGAGTGCCAGGCTGGGAAAAGAGACTTTAACACGTCTTGGGGTCACTGTGAGCAGCTGGAGATCCCGAGATTCCACCACTGCCCTGGGAATGCTGGTCAGGGAAAGGAGGGAAATATTGCACAGAAAACACTTTGTGGAGCACAGACCTCTGGATCTGACTGAAGGTAACATCCCACAGGTACCCATGGGGATTTCATTTTACTGTCAACAGTTTTAGCTTGGATTGGAACCAAACATCCATCATTGCAGGGAATAAAGTTCCCTGGGTGTTCAGTCTTCAGGATGTTCAGATGATTCCCCTTCCAGGAATGTTATCATGGAATGGTTTTGATTGGAAGGGACCTTAAAGCTCATCCAGTGCCACCCCTGCCATAGCAGGGACACCTCCCACTGTCCCAGGGTCCTCCAAGCCCTGTCCAGCCTGGCCTTGGACATTCCAGGGATCCAGGGACAGCCACAGCTGCTCTGGGAATTCCATCCCAGCCAGGAATTCCCAATTCCCAATCTCCCACCCATCCCTGCCCTCTGGCACTGGGAGCCATTCCCTGTGTCCTGTCCCTCCATCCCTTGTCCCCAGTCCCTCTCCAGCTCTCCTGGATGTTCCCTTTTTGGGCCATTTCCCAATTTCCACCCAGACCCTGCCCTGGCCCAGCCTGAGGCCGTTCCCTCTGCTCCTGTCCCTGTTCCCTGGGATAAGATCCCAAATCCCCCCTGGCTGTCCCCCCCTGTCAGGAGCTGTGCAGAGCCACAAGGGCCCCCTGAGCCCCCTTTGCTCCAGCCTGAGCCCCTGCCCAGCTCCTCAGGGATTCTCCAGCCCCTGCCCAGCTCCTCAGGGATTCTCCAGCCCCTTCCCAGCTCCTCAGGGATTCTCCAGCCCCTCCCCAGCTCCTCAGGGATTCTCCAGCCCCTTCCCAGCTCCCTCAGGGATTCTCCAGCCCCTTCCCAGCTCCTCAGGGATTCTCCAGCCCCTTCCCAGCTCCTCAGGGATTCTCCAGCCCCTTCCCAGCTCTGTTCCCTTCCCTGGACTCTCTCCAGCTCCTCATAACAAACCCTGCAGCAGCACCAGAAGGATCTAGGAGAGGAAGGAGAAGAATTTGTGTCTTTCCACCTCACAAGATGCTCCAGCCCCGCAGGAAAGCAGAGGAATGGCGTCACAACCCCCAAATTCCTTCTGGCTGATCCCAAGATAAAGCTGTGGACAAAGGGAATCAACTCCCTGGCCCTGGATGACTCAGGAAAGTGTTGAGTAAAAATATTACCGAATTTTAAATTGATTTTAGGGAGAGTGGTTGTCACGTTGGACGGCACTGATCCAGCAGAGCCAGGAATTCCAAGCTTTGGTGGATCCATGGAGTGGCCCAAAGGAAAACGTGGAGCAGGGGAGAGACCCCTCAGCTGAGGCAGGGGGTGGGAAAAGCCCACAAAGCCTGGGAATTGTTGTTCCTTTGCTTCCAGGGAATGGTTGGCTTCGCCCAAGAAGAATTCCACCAGCAGTGATTGCCATGAAAATAAAATTAAAAATTTTAACTCAAAGCAGGCACAAATTTCTGTTGGCTTTTTTATTGGTTGTGTCATTCCGTGATGATCCAGAAATACATTCTGTGATCCAGAAATACATTCCATGATCTGAAAATACAGCCCAGAGCAAGTTTTAATCAGTGAGATAATTTCTTTTATTACACAAAAATCGGGTAAATTTTCCTGAATGGGAATGTTTCCACCTCCATGTAGATCCGTGGAATAAAAAAAAACAAAAACATGAAATGAAAAAATCTCATGGAACCTTATTTTTTTCAGTCAGAATTGGCTTTTGCTTCTCCAAAAAGCTCCACAGGTGAAATCTCATCAGCACAGCTGGAAACCAGAAAAAAATAGGGAAAAAAACAGAGAAAAGAGAGGTCCTGAGTGACAAACTGAAATATTCCAGCATCTTTCCAAGAGGAATGTTTCATCCCTGTCTGAGGGAGCTCCAGCCAGGTCTGCTCCTCCCTCCTCCACGTGTTCCCCATGGAATTTGAGCTGTGCCAGAGCTCCCCAGCTCCCAACATCTGCTCCCAGCTGCGTCAGGGGGCTGCTCAGACTCGTCCTCCCAGACACCATTCCTGCCTTTTCCTGGCTCCAAGTGGTGCCAGCTGTGGAGCAGGGCCAGTGGCAGAGGCGCAGGACAGGGAGGAGAAGCTCTGCTGTCCCACACGGCCCTTCCCTGAAAGGCTGGAGGAGTTCCTTGGAGAATTCCTTGGAATATGTGGAGATCCAGAAAGAGAGAGCAGGTGAGGTCTTGTTCACTCACTGGAGCTGTCCAAGGGAATAATTTGTCCAGGGATGATGTTCCAGTCTTCCCAGATTTTCCTTCTTTCGATAACTCCATATTTTTGGAAGATGCAATGACTGGGATGGGAATTTTGTATTTCCCTCCTCCACGTGTTCCCCATGGAATTTGAGCCGTGCCAGAGCTCCCCAGCTCCCAACATCTGCTCCCAGCTGCGTCAGGGAGCTGCTCAGACTTGTCCTCCCAGAAACCATTCCTGCCTTTTCCTGGCTCCAAGTGGTGCCAGCTGTGGAGCAGGGCCGGTGGCAGAGGCGCAGGACAGGGAGGAGAAGCTCTGCTGTCCCACACGGCCCTTCCCTGAAAGGCTGGAGGAGTTCCTTGGAGAATTCCTTGGAATATGTGGAGATCCAGAAAGAGAGAGCAGGTGAGGTCTTGTTCACTCACTGGAGCTGTGCTAGGGAATAATTTGTCCAGGGATGATGTTCCAGTCTTCCCAGATTTTCCTTTTTTCGATAACTCCATATTTTTGGAAGATGCAACGACTGGGATGGGAATTTTGTATTTCCTTCACTATCAAATCAGGCAAAGTGGAAAAAGGTGAGGTTTTGATGGGATACTGGGAAGGAATTCCTGGCTGGGAGGGTGGGGAAGGACTGGAATGGAATTCCCAGAGTAGCTGTGGATCCCTGGAAGTGTCCAAGGCCAGGCTGGACAGAACTTGGAGCACTCTGGATCAGTGGAAGTGGACAAATCCCAGCTCAGAATTGGAGCACATCAGGACCATCCCGGGATGGATCCAGCTCCAAACGTCTCCAGGTCAGATGGTGATTGCACAATTCCCACAGAAACAAGCAGGAAATCACAGAATCAGTTTGGATTTATCAATTTATCACAGATTTATCAATTTTGGATGAGATCATCATCAACTGAGTTTCAATAAAAACTTCCCGGGGAGGGCGGAAACATCCAGAACATCCATCTTGTCCACATCCAGCTTTAACACGGTTGGATCCTCCCATATCCCATGAATCCACAGGCCCCAGCAGTGCAGGAAGAAGCCAGGAGGACTCAGGAAAACCATCCCGTGCTTTGTGGTGCAGACATTCCTCCCCTCTGGCATTTGGGAGCAGGAGGGGGCGTCGAGACGGGGAGAGCAATCCCAAACCCCGCTCCAGCGCCCCGGGGTCTCATGCAGGAGCCGTCAGCAGCCCGGGTTATCACTCCCCCTCACTCACTCATCACTTCCCACCCCTGCCAGCAGCGCAGCTCCGAGCAGGGAACACATCTTGGCTCCACATTTCTTGGTTGGAACCAGGGAACAGCACACCCAGCCCAGATGTGCCTCCAGAAATTGAAACCCGCTGCGGTCGCAGGGTTCTGCTCCCCTCCTCTCCCAGCCCGGCTCCGTGGGCAGATCCAAGCTCCTGGCCTTGTTTTAGGATTTGGGTGGAAGCAGATCCAAGATCAAACGCATCCAGAAGGGTCCAGAGCTGCGTTTTTCCCCATTCCAACAATTCCTCGTGCTTGGCAAAGGCAGCTGGTGAGGTCATTCCCACAGATGGTGCAGGAGCAATCCCATCCCAAATTCTGGGCCTCAAAAAGAGGGATAAGGATGAGTGAGAGCCACATCCCAGGGATGAAGGGATTGGATGGACCTTCCAGCCTTGTCCCATTTGCTTTCCCACCTGCTCCTTTGCCTTCATCCAAATCCAAGCAGGAAAAATCAGCCAAAGGAGCCCTGAGTTACAAACACTGCTGGCAACTCTTGGAAAAGGATATATTCCAATATATTCCAGCAGGAATATTTCAAGTTCCTTTTCCACTTGTTTTGTTTGTTTGTTTGTTTGTTTGTTTTTTCTGGTGTGTGTTTCCTTTGCTTTCACTTGGAAGATCCCAGCTGGATTTTTGTGTTCATCTCATTTTCTGCCAGAGCTTGTCCACAGGACTTCAGACAAGACTTTTATTGCCCTTTATTTTTTTAAATTCCAGGCACCTAAAACAGTGAATTTTTGGAATTTAGAGGTTTCCAGATGGACTGGTTTGATTTCTCTTGTGGGTGAATGGATAAAGAAATCCTTTTGCACAATTAAGGTCTAAAAGAAGAGCCCACAGAGGGTATGGATGGTGAGAAGGGGCTTCCCACAAGAATTCCAGGAATGTGAGCCCCTTCCATGGTTGGGGAGGTGTTCCCATGGATGAGTCCCCTCATGAGTGGGGCTTGGCACCTGATCCAAGCAGGGATAATCCTGGAATGCAGCTCAGGGAGGAGGAGAGGCTTGGAGATGGTCCCAAAGCATCTCCCTGACCTCTGGTCCTGCCAGGCCATGGAGAATTCCAGCCAAGGAATCCCTGGAATAGGGAGGAGCTGCTCCCCTCCAGCTCTGGCTGGAGGATGAACCCGCTCAGGCCTCAGAGACAATTTTATTTCTCCACTAAACCACGTCCCAAGTGCCACATCCACAAACCTCCTGAGCTTCCAGGGATGCTGATAAGGAGGGAGGGAGCAATACAAGGAATTCCAGGGAATTTCCCCCGGGATGCAGGTGCAGTGGGATGAACGAGCTGCTGTCACTCCATGTTCCTTGGCAGGGTTATAAAAACCGGCTGAGGGATTTGCCAAGTGCAACCTGAGCTGGATCCCAAACTTAATCCCAAAATTAACAGGGGTGACATCCCATGATGGCAGTCCCAACAACCCCTTCCTGGATGAGACAGAGGCTCCAAATCCAGGTCTGCACGTGGAATCTCGGTGAGGAATCACCTGTTATTCCTTGGGCCTCTTTTCCTCCCCTCCATTCCAGAAGCTTTTCCCTATAAACATCCAGGTGGCCACCAACAAGCTGTGAAGATTTAGTTTATAAAGGTGTGAGGGGTAATCCATGGAAAGAGGCTGGAAAAACAGCTGTGGAGAATTATTTCCAGCCTCACTTTCACTGTTGGATGGCAAAAAATGAGCCAAAAAATTCATTTAAAGATGCAGGAGTGAAGGATCACCAGGCACCACACTGGGAATGAACCTGTGTCCTTGGGAAGCACAAATTCCACTCATCCACTCCTGGATTTTCCTCCCTGCTCTTGGAAGAACAAATTCCACTCCTGGATTTTCCCCCATGCTGTTGAAAGCACAAATTCCACTCATTCCACTCCTGGATTTTCCTCCCTGCTCTTGGAAGCACAAATTCCACTCCTGGATTTTCCTCCCTGCTCTTGGAAGCACAAATTCCACTCATTCCACTCTTGGATTTCCCTCCCTGCTCTTGGAAGCACAAATTCCACTCATCCACTCCTGGATTTCTGTCCATGCTCTTGGAAACACAAATTCCACTCCTGGATTTCCCTCCATGCTCTTGGAAGCACAAATTCCACTCATTCCAATCCTGCATTTCCCTCCATGCTCTTGGAAACACAAATTCCACTCCTGGATTTTCCCCCATGCTCTTGGAAGCACAAATTCCACTCATCCACTCCTGGATTTCCATCCATGCTCTTGGAAACACAAATTCCACTCCTGGATTTCCCTCCATGCTCTTGGAAGAACAAATTCCACTCCTGGATTTCCCTCCCTGCTCTTGGAAGCACAAATTCCACTCATTCCACTCCTGGATTTCCCTCCCTGCTGTTGGAAGCACAAATCCCACTCCTGGATTTCCCTCCATGCTCTTGGAAACACAAATCCCACTCCTGGATTTCCCTCCATGCTCTTGGAAGCACAAATTCCCCTCCTGGATTTCCCTCCATGTTGTTGGAAGCACAAATTCCACTCATCCACTCCTGGATTTTCCTCCCTGCTCTTGGAAGCACAAATTCCACTCCTGGATTTCCCTCCATGCTGTTGGAAGCACAAATTCCACTCATTCCACTCCTGGATTTCTGTCCATGCTCTTGGAAGCACAAATTCCACTCCTGGATTTCCCTCCATACTCTTGGAAGCACAAATTCCACTCATCCACTCCTGCATTTCCCTCCGTGCTCTTGGAAGCACAAAAATCACTCCTGGATTTCCCTCCATGCTCTTGGAAGCACAAATTCCACTCATCCACTCCTGGATTTTCCTCCATGCTCTTGGAAACACAAATCCCACTCCTGGATTTCCATCCATGCTGTTGGAAACACAAATTCCACTCATCCACTCCTGGATTTCTGTCCATGCTCTTGGAAACACAAATTCCACTCCTGGATTTTCCTCCATGCTGTTGGAAGCACAAATTCCACTCATCCACTCCTGGATTTTCCTCCATGCTCTTGGAAGAACAAATTCCACTCCTGGATTTCCCTCCCTGCACTTAGAAGCACAAATTCCACTCATCCACTCCTGGATTTCCCTCCGTGCTCTTGGAAGTGCTGCACACAGAGTTTGGGAAGCTCTGGCTCTGCTCAGCCTGGACAGAAGGTTGGGATGCCCTTGGCCACATCTCCTTGGGGGGTTTGGGGTCCTGGGTGTCCTCAGCTGGAACGACACATCCTCGGAATCAGAGCCAAATGTGGAACAACACCTGGAAAATAGGCTGGGAGGAAAGAAACAGGTAGAAAAATCCAGGGATTTGCATCAAGGTGGCAAAGTTTGGGAAGGAGGGATGATCTTCCTGACGGTTTTGTTTCTGCAGGATTCCTGGCTCAAAATTAACATTAAATTAAATTAAATTATAATAAATTAAATTAATCCCTGCCATTGATGGGTGCCTTGCAGCTCGGCGGATTCCAGGATTGCCTGGCTCCATTTTGATGCTCACAGCGTGGTGCTCACACACTCAGCACCCTCTGGAAGTTCCTCTTCACCTGCACAGAGCTCCAAAACATGCCTGGGAATTGCCTGGACTGATTTAGGTGGGATATTGAGAAGGAATTCCTCCCTGTGAGGGTGCTGAGGGACTGGAATAAATTGCCAAGGCCAAGGTGGACAGGGCTTGGAGGTGTCCCTGCCCAAGGAATGGGGTGGCACTGGATGATCCTTGAGGTCCCTTCCAACCCAAACCATTCCAAGTTCCCAGGAGCCAGAGGGTTTGACAGGAGTTGGGAGTTCTGGGAGGTTCCAGGAATGTCTTCTCCTTCAGGAACAGCAGGTTGGCCCTATTGGAATTCCAGTTTATGCTGTGGGAGCATCCAGAATCCCACAGCAAAAGGAGGAGGTGGAAGGGAAAGGGAAGCTCCTGGCACTGGCCCAAGGGAAGGATTTTCCTCCTCTCCATAGAGATTCCAGAATTAAAGTCCAGAGAAGGATTGAGCTCTTTCCCAGCTGGATCATGAATCTAAATCACCTTTAAGGGTCCCTTCCAAGCCCAACCATTCCATGATTCTGGGAGGAGCTGGACCTTTGGAAGGAGGATGGGGAATCAGGAATGTCCCGCTCTCACTGGGAATAGGATCCACTTCCTTCTCCCTTTGGTACCCACCAGCCAAGGGTTTCTTTGTGCAAAATTCCAGGGAAATCCAACAAATCCAACTGCTGGAGGCCAGCTGGGATCATTCCTGCAGCATTTTTTACCTCCAGGTCTAGACCTTTCCCATTCCTGTGCTGCTCTGGAGGCACGAGGGATGACTCCATTGTCCCATTCCGTATTTACGGAGTCCTGGCCACCAGCCAGGGAAGCACAGCTGTGCCTGATCCCAAAATTCCCCTCTGGCAGCTCCCACTGGATTTTGGGATGGCTCCATGGCTTCAAACACAAACAGAGATGCCCAGGAAGGGAGCAAAGCCTCGCAGAAAATTGGAATTCCCGCATGGAATGGCGGAAACGGAGCCAACGGATGATGAAAAACGTTTTAGGGAATCACACAGGGCTGGGAATAAAAGAGACCTCGGGGGTCTCATCTTCTCCTGACCACGGGAGAAGTTGGAGTTTGCACAAATCTGCAGCAGGAAAATAATTCATAAAAAAACAGAGGTGGCTCCAGAGGGTGTGGAAGCAGAGGAGGAATTTCAGACACGTTCCAAGCAGCTCTTCCTGCACCTTGTTCACAGCAATGGGAAATAATCCTCTGGAAACAAGGCAGGTTGTCCTGAAAAATGGGGATAAAATGAGGCCTTTGGGTGTCATTTTCCATTTCCTCTGAGTCCTTTAGAAAATGCAGCTGCTGGGAGAGAAATGAGGTTCTTAAAATCGAGGATTTTACAGTCAGACTCACCGGATAACCTGGAATTTATATTCCCCAGCCTGGATCATAAATCCAAGATAAAAAAATCTGGATTACCTGCTCTTTTCTCTTTGCTGGGAATTCTTTTTCCCCCAGGCATGGTAGGTTTGATTCTGTCTGTGCAAAAAAATTCCAATTATAAATAAAGGC